>CATQJL010000223.1:45106166-45122381 GCA_958299035.1 Cylicocyclus nassatus | reverse complement strand
AAGCAGTGGTATCAACGCAGAGTACTGGAAGGGGGGGGGGGGGAGGGAAGGGAGAGGAATGTACATGGCACGAACAGAAAAAGCCTGGAGCGGAGTCAAGTAATTAGTGGCACACTTCTCGAAAAATTTTAGCAGTGAGAGGATTTTGATGGAGCTAACGCAGCATGTGGCGTGCAGCTATTTGAGTCCAAGCCAGCAAAGGCCTGTCGGAGTTTCTTATGGACTAAAGAGCTGGAACTAACGTACCACTCTTCAGTGCTTTCTTCCATTATGCTATATGGGGATTGTATCCTGTACCAGTAGGGGCGGGGGCTGGGGAGGGATCGGGGGGGGGGGGGGGAAGGGGGAGGGAAGAGAGGAAGGTAGGGGTGGGAAGAGAGGGGAGAGAAAGGTACTATGGCACGGACAGAAAAGCCCTGGAGCCTTTACGCATGTAGTGGCACACTTTATCCGAGTTAAGAAGATTGTAGTGGAGCTATGGTAGCATGTGGCTAGAGCTTTTCGAGCCCAAATCAGCTAAAGATATTCATGTTTGTTAAAGGGCTAGAGACTAGGAAGTAACCTACTATTCGATGCTCTCCACACGTGCCTGCAAGGTTTTATGCTATACTTTTGGCTACGAAAAGTTGAAGATAAAACTTTATCTAGCTTCTGAACACTTCTTACTTCACACATACAGCCAGTTCAAAGCGCCGCGAAGCGGCGCTTTGAACTGGTGACGCCATAATTGCTAAACTTGTAAAGTAGTAAGTATGACATTCGGACTTATGCCTTCGTACCACCAAAAGTTTCGACCCTGGCAGGACTCGAACCTGCAATCTTCGGATCCGAAGTCCGACGCCTGAGCAAGTGAGCTCATTTGGAATCCGAAATTCAAAGCTAGATTCAGTTTGTGTGGCGCACTATAAATCACCAGAGTTTCTAAGGACGTGGGGGTATAGCTCAGTGGTAGAGCATTTGACTGCAGATCACGAGGTCCCCGGTTCAAATCCGGGTGCCCCCTTCTCTTTTGCTGAATTTGTTTAGCACTCAAATATGGTACCCTATGAGTCGCCATAATTGCTAAACTTGTAAAGTAGTAAGTATGACATTCGGACTTATGCCTTCGTACCACCAAAAGTTTCGACCCTGGCAGGACTCGAACCTGCAATCTTCGGATCCGAAGTCCGACGCCTTATCCATTAGGCCACAAGGCCACATGAGAGTATCCTGCGAAGCAAAGCATGCGGAAGATTTCTTTGTGTATTGTTTTCGAGTTGCATAATTTTTCAGCATGTTAAGGAGCAAGTGAGCTCATTTGGAATCCGAAATTCAAAGCTAGATTCAGTTTGTGTGGCGCACTATAAATCACCAGAGTTTCTAAGGACGTGGGGGTATAGCTCAGTGGTAGAGCATTTGACTGCAGATCAAGAGGTCCCCGGTTCAAATCCGGGTGCCCCCTTCTCTTTTGCTGAATTTGTTTAGCACTCAAATATGGTACCCTATGACGCCATAATTGCTAAACTTGTAAAGTAGTAAGTATGACATTCGGACTTATGCCTTCGTACCACCAAAAGTTTCGACCCTGGCAGGACTCGAACCTGCAATCTTCGGATCCGAAGTCCGACGCCTTATCCATTAGGCCACAAGGCCACATGAGAGTATCCTGCGAAGCAAAGCATGCGGAAGATTTCTTTGTGTATTGTTTTCGAGTTGCATAATTTTTCAGCATGTTAAGGAGCAAGTGAGCTCATTTGGAATCCGAAATTCAAAGCTAGATTCAGTTTGTGTGGCGCACTATAAATCACCAGAGTTTCTAAGGACGTGGGGGTATAGCTCAGTGGTAGAGCATTTGACTGCAGATCAAGAGGTCCCCGGTTCAAATCTGGGTGCCCCCTTCTCTTTTGCTGAATTTGTTTAGCACTCAAATATGGTACCCTATGAGTCGCCATAATTGCTAAACTTGTAAAGTAGTAAGTATGACATTCGGACTTATGCCTTCGTACCACCAAAAGTTTCGACCCTAACAGGACTCGAATCTGCAATCTTCGGATCCGAAGTCCGACGCCTGAGCAAGTGAGCTCATTTGGAATCCGAAATTCAAAGCTAGATTCAGTTTGTGTGGCGCACTATAAATCACCAGAGTTTCTAAGGACGTGGGGGTATAGCTCAGTGGTAGAGCATTTGACTGCAGATCACGAGGTCCCCGGTTCAAATCCGGGTGCCCCCTTCTCTTTTGCTGAATTTGTTTAGCACTCAAATATGGTACCCTATGAGTCGCCATAATTGCTAAACTTGTAAAGTAGTAAGTATGACATTCGGACTTATGCCTTCGTACCACCAAAAGTTTCGACCCTGGCAGGACTCGAACCTGCAATCTTCGGATCCGAAGTCCGACGCCTTATCCATTAGGCCACAAGGCCACATGAGAGTATCCTGCGAAGCAAAGCATGCGGAAGATTTCTTTGTGTATTGTTTTCGAGTTGCATAATTTTTCAGCATGTTAAGGAGCAAGTGAGCTCATTTGGAATCCGAAATTCAAAGCTAGATTCAGTTTGTGTGGCGCACTATAAATCACCAGAGTTTCTAAGGACGTGGGGGTATAGCTCAGTGGTAGAGCATTTGACTGCAGATCAAGAGGTCCCCGGTTCAAATCTGGGTGCCCCCTTCTCTTTTGCTGAATTTGTTTAGCACTCAAATATGGTACCCTATGAGTCGCCATAATTGCTAAACTTGTAAAGTAGTAAGTATGACATTCGGACTTATGCCTTCGTACCACCAAAAGTTTCGACCCTAACAGGACTCGAATCTGCAATCTTCGGATCCGAAGTCCGACGCCTGAGCAAGTGAGCTCATTTGGAATCCGAAATTCAAAGCTAGATTCAGTTTGTGTGGCGCACTATAAATCACCAGAGTTTCTAAGGACGTGGGGGTATAGCTCAGTGGTAGAGCATTTGACTGCAGATCACGAGGTCCCCGGTTCAAATCCGGGTGCCCCCTTCTCTTTTGCTGAATTTGTTTAGCACTCAAATATGGTACCCTATGAGTCGCCATAATTGCTAAACTTGTAAAGTAGTAAGTATGACATTCGGACTTATGCCTTCGTACCACCAAAAGTTTCGACCCTGGCAGGACTCGAACCTGCAATCTTCGGATCCGAAGTCCGACGCCTTATCCATTAGGCCACAAGGCCACATGAGAGTATCCTGCGAAGCAAAGCATGCGGAAGATTTCTTTGTGTATTGTTTTCGAGTTGCATAATTTTTCAGCATGTTAAGGAGCAAGTGAGCTCATTTGGAATCCGAAATTCAAAGCTAGATTCAGTTTGTGTGGCGCACTATAAATCACCAGAGTTTCTAAGGACGTGGGGGTATAGCTCAGTGGTAGAGCATTTGACTGCAGATCAAGAGGTCCCCGGTTCAAATCCGGGTGCCCCCTTCTCTTTTGCTGAATTTGTTTAGCACTCAAATATGGTACCCTATGACGCCATAATTGCTAAACTTGTAAAGTAGTAAGTATGACATTCGGACTTATGCCTTCGTACCACCAAAAGTTTCGACCCTGGCAGGACTCGAACCTGCAATCTTCGGATCCGAAGTCCGACGCCTTATCCATTAGGCCACAAGGCCACATGAGAGTATCCTGCGAAGCAAAGCATGCGGAAGATTTCTTTGTGTATTGTTTTCGAGTTGCATAATTTTTCAGCATGTTAAGGAGCAAGTGAGCTCATTTGGAATCCGAAATTCAAAGCTAGATTCAGTTTGTGTGGCGCACTATAAATCACCAGAGTTTCTAAGGACGTGGGGGTATAGCTCAGTGGTAGAGCATTTGACTGCAGATCAAGAGGTCCCCGGTTCAAATCTGGGTGCCCCCTTCTCTTTTGCTGAATTTGTTTAGCACTCAAATATGGTACCCTATGAGTCGCCATAATTGCTAAACTTGTAAAGTAGTAAGTATGACATTCGGACTTATGCCTTCGTACCACCAAAAGTTTCGACCCTAACAGGACTCGAATCTGCAATCTTCGGATCCGAAGTCCGACGCCTGAGCAAGTGAGCTCATTTGGAATCCGAAATTCAAAGCTAGATTCAGTTTGTGTGGCGCACTATAAATCACCAGAGTTTCTAAGGACGTGGGGGTATAGCTCAGTGGTAGAGCATTTGACTGCAGATCACGAGTTCCCCGGTTCAAATCCGGGTGCCCCCTTCTCTTTTGCTGAATTTGTTTAGCACTCAAATATGGTACGCTATGAGTCGCCATAATTGCTAAACTTGTAAAGTAGTAAGTATGACATTCGGACTTACGCCTTCGTACCACCAAAAGTTTCGACCCTGGCAGGACTCGAACCTGCAATCTTCGGATCCGAAGTCCGACGCCTCATCCATTAGGCCACAAGGCCACATGAGAGTATTCTGCGAAGCAAAGCATGCGGAAGATTTCTTTGTGTATTGTTTTCGAGTTGCATAATTTTTCAGCATGTTAAGGAGCAAGTGAGCTCATTTGGAATCCGAAATTCAAAGCTAGATTCAGTTTGTGTGGCGCACTATAAATCACCAGAGTTTCTAAGGACGTGGGGGTATAGCTCAGTGGTAGAGCATTTGACTGCAGATCAAGAGGTCCCCGGTTTAAATCCGGGTGCCCCCTTCTCTTTTGCTGAATTTGTTTAGCACTCAAATATGGTACCCTATGAGTCGCCATAATTGCTAAACTTGTAAAGTAGTAAGTATGACATTCGGACTTATGCCTTCGTACCACCAAAAGTTTCGACCCTGGCAGGACTCGAACCTGCAATCTTCGGATCCGAAGTCCGACGCCTTATCCATTAGGCCACAAGGCCACATGAGAGTATTCTGCGAAGCAAAGCATGCGGAAGATTTCTTTGTGTATTGTTTTCGAGTTGCATAATTTTGCAGCATGTTAAGGAGCAAGTGAGCTCATTTGGAATCCGAAATTCAAAGCTAGATTCAGTTTGTGTGGCGCACTATAAATCACCAGAGTTTCTAAGGACGTGGGGGTATAGCTCAGTGGTAGAGCATTTGACTGCAGATCAAGAGGTCCCCGGTTTAAATCCGGGTGCCCCCTTATCTTTTGCTGAATTTGTTTAGCACTCAAATATGGTACCCTATGAGTCGCCATAATTGCTAAACTTGTAAAGTAGTAAGTATGACATTCGGACTTATGCCTTCGTACCACCAAAAGTTTCGACCCTGGCAGGACTCGAACCTGCAATCTTCGGATCCGAAGTCCGGCGCCTTATCCATTAGGCCACAAGGCCACATGAGAGTATTCTGCGAAGCAAAGCATGCGGAAGATGTCTTTGTGTATTGTTTTCGAGTTGCATAATTTTTCAGCATGTTAAGGAGCAAGTGAGCTCATTTGGAATCCGAAATTCAAAGCTAGATTCAGTTTGTGTGGCGCACTATAAATCACCAGAGTTTCTAAGGACGTGGGGGTATAGCTCAGTGGTAGAGCATTTGACTGCAGATCAAGAGGTCCCCGGTTTAAATCCGGGTGCCCCCTTCTCTTTTGCTGAATTTGTTTAGCACTCAAATATGGTACCCTATGAGTCGCCATAATTGCTAAACTTGTAAAGTAGTAAGTATGACATTCGGACTTATGCCTTCGTACCACCAAAAGTTTCGACCCTGGCAGGACTCGAACCTGCAATCTTCGGATCCGAAGTCCGACGCCTTATCCATTAGGCCACAAGGCCACATGAGAGTATTCTGCGAAGCAAAGCATGCGGAAGATTTCTTTGTGTATTGTTTTCGAGTTGCATAATTTTGCAGCATGTTAAGGAGCAAGTGAGCTCATTTGGAATCCGAAATTCAAAGCTAGATTCAGTTTGTGTGGCGCACTATAAATCACCAGAGTTTCTAAGGACGTGGGGGTATAGCTCAGTGGTAGAGCATTTGACTGCAGATCAAGAGGTCCCCGGTTTAAATCCGGGTGCCCCCTTATCTTTTGCTGAATTTGTTTAGCACTCAAATATGGTACCCTATGAGTCGCCATAATTGCTAAACTTGTAAAGTAGTAAGTATGACATTCGGACTTATGCCTTCGTACCACCAAAAGTTTCGACCCTGGCAGGACTCGAACCTGCAATCTTCGGATCCGAAGTCCGGCGCCTTATCCATTAGGCCACAAGGCCACATGAGAGTATTCTGCGAAGCAAAGCATGCGGAAGATGTCTTTGTGTATTGTTTTCGAGTTGCATAATTTTTCAGCATGTTAAGGAGCAAGTGAGCTCATTTGGAATCCGAAATTCAAAGCTAGATTCAGTTTGTGTGGCGCACTATAAATCACCAGAGTTTCTAAGGACGTGGGGGTATAGCTTTTGCTGAATTTGTTTAGCACTCAAATATGGTATCCTATGAGTCGCCATAATTGCTAAACTTGTAAAGTAGTAAGTATGACATTCGGACTTATGCCTTCGTACCACCAAAAGTTTCGACCCTGGCAGGACTCGAACCTGCAATCTTCGGATCCGAAGTCCGACGCCTTATCCATTAGGCCACAAGGCCACATGAGAGTATTCTGCGAAGCAAAGCATGCGGAAGATTTCTTTGTGTATTGTTTTCGAGTTGCATAATTTTGCAGCATGTTAAGGAGCAATTGAGCTCATTTGGAATCCGAAATTCAAAGCTAGATTCAGTTTGTGTGGCGCACTATAAATCACCAGAGTTTCTAAGGACGTGGGGGTATAGCTCAGTGGTAGAGCATTTGACTGCAGATCAAGAGGTCCCCGGTTTAAATCCGGGTGCCCCCTTATCTTTTGCTGAATTTGTTTAGCACTCAAATATGGTACCCTATGAGTCGCCATAATTGCTAAACTTGTAAAGTAGTAAGTATGACATTCGGACTTATGCCTTCGTACCACCAAAAGTTTCGACCCTGGCAGGACTCGAACCTGCAATCTTCGGATCCGAAGTCCGACGCCTTATCCATTAGGCCACAAGGCCACATGAGAGTATTCTGCGAAGCAAAGCATGCGGAAGATTTCTTTGTGTATTGTTTTCGAGTTGCATAATTTTTCAGCATGTTAAGGAGCAAGTGAGCTCATTTGGAATCCGAAATTCAAAGCTAGATTCAGTTTGTGCGGCGCACTATAAATCACCAAAGTTTCTAAGGACGTGGGGGTATAGCTCATTGGTAGAGCATTTGACTGCAGATCAAGAGGTCCCCGGTTCAAATCTGGGTGCCCCCTTCTCTTTTGCTGAATTTGTTTAGCACTCAAATATGGTACCCTATGAGTCGCCATAATTGCTAAACTTGTAAAGTAGTAAGTATGACATTCGGACTTATGCCTTCGTACCACCAAAAGTTTCGACCCTGGCAGGACTCGAACCTGCATCTTCGGATCCGAAGTCCGACGCCTGAGCAAGTGAGCTCATTTGGAATCCGAAATTCAAAGCTAGATTCAGTTTGTGTGGCGCACTATAAATCACCAAAGTTTCTAAGGACGTGGGGGTATAGCTCAGTGGTAGAGCATTTGACTGCAGATCAAGAGGTTCCCGGTTCAAATCCGGGTGCCCCCTTCTCTTTTGCTGAATTTGTTTAGCACTCAAATATGGTACCCTATGAGTCGCCATAATTGCTAAACTTGTAAAGTAGTAAGTACTGACATTCGGACTTATGCCTTCGTACCACCAAAAGTTTCGACTCTGGCAGGACTCGAACCTGCAATCTTCGGATCCGAAGTCCGACGCCTTATCCATTAGGCCACAAGGCCACATGAGAGTATTCTGCGAAGCAAAGCATGCGGAAGATTTCTTTGTGTATTGTTTTCGAGTTGCATAATTTTTCAGCATGTTAAGGAGCAAGTGAGCTCATTTGGAATCCGAAATTCAAAGCTAGATTCAGTTTGTGTGGCGCACTATAAATCACCAGAGTTTCTAAGGAGGTGGGGGTATAGCTCAGTGGTAGAGCATTTGACTGCAGATCAAGAGGTCCCCGGTTCAAATCCGGGTGCCCCCTTCTCTTTTGCTGAATTTGTTTAGCACTCAAATATGGTACCCTATGACGCCATAATTGCTAAACTTGTAAAGTAGTAAGTATGACATTCGGACTTATGCCTTCGTACCACCAAAAGTTTCGACCCTGGCAGGACTCGAACCTGCAATCTTCGGATCCGAAGTCCGACGCCTTATCCATTAGGCCACAAGGCCACATGAGAGTATTCTGCGAAGCAAAGCATGCGGAAGATTTCTTTGTGTATTGTTTTCGAGTTGCATAATTTTTCAGCATGTTAAGGAGCAAGTGAGCTCATTTGGAATCCGAAATTCAAAGCTAGATTCAGTTTGTGCGGCGCACTATAAATCACCAAAGTTTCTAAGGACGTGGGGGTATAGCTTTTGCTGAATTTGTTTAGCACTCAAATATGGTACCCTATGAGTCGCCATAATTGCTAAACTTGTAAAGTAGTAAGTACTGACATTCGGACTTATGCCTTCGTACCACCAAAAGTTTCGACTCTGGCAGGACTCGAACCTGCAATCTTCGGATCCGAAGTCCGACGCCTTATCCATTAGGCCACAAGGCCACATGAGAGTATTCTGCGAAGCAAAGCATGCGGAAGATTTCTTTGTGTATTGTTTTCGAGTTGCATAATTTTTCAGCATGTTAAGGAGCAAGTGAGCTCATTTGGAATCCGAAATTCAAAGCTAGATTCAGTTTGTGTGGCGCACTATAAATCACCAGAGTTTCTAAGGACGTGGGGGTATAGCTCAGTGGTAGAGCATTTGACTGCAGATCAAGAGGTCCCCGGTTCAAATCCGGGTGCCCCCTTCTCTTTTGCTGAATTTGTTTAGCACTCAAATATGGTACCCTATGAGTCGCCATAATTGCTAAACTTGTAAAGTAGTAAGTACTGACATTCGGACTTATGCCTTCGTACCACCAAAAGTTTCGACTCTGGCAGGACTCGAACCTGCAATCTTCGGATCCGAAGTCCGGCGCCTTATCCATTAGGCCACAAGGCCACATGAGAGTATTCTGCGAAGCAAAGCATGCGGAAGATTTCTTTGTGTATTGTTTTCGAGTTGCATAATTTTTCAGCATGTTAAGGAGCAAGTGAGCTCATTTGGAATCCGAAATTCAAAGCTAGATTCAGTTTGTGTGGCGCACTATAAATCACCAAAGTTTCTAAGGACGTGGGGGTATAGCTCAGTGGTAGAGCATTTGACTGCAGATCAAGAGGTTCCCGGTTCAAATCCGGGTGCCCCCTTCTCTTTTGCTGAATTTGTTTAGCACTCAAATATGGTACCCTATGAGTCGCCATAATTGCTAAACTTGTAAAGTAGTAAGTACTGACATTCGGACTTATGCCTTCGTACCACCAAAAGTTTCGACTCTGGCAGGACTCGAACCTGCAATCTTCGGATCCGAAGTCCGGCGCCTTATCTATTAGGCCACAAGGCCACATGAGAGTATTCTGCGAAGCAAAGCATGCGGAAGATTTCTTTGTGTATTGTTTTCGAGTTGCATAATTTTTCAGCATGTTAAGGAGCAAGTGAGCTCATTTGGAATCCGAAATTCAAAGCTAGATTCAGTTTGTGTGGCGCACTATAAATCACCAGAGTTTCTAAGGACGTGGGGGTATAGCTCAGTGGTAGAGCATTTGACTGCAGATCAAGAGGTCCCCGGTTCAAATCCGGGTGCCCCCTTCTCTTTTGCTGAATTTGTTTAGCACTCAAATATGGTACCCTATGAGTCGCCATAATTGCTAAACTTGTAAAGTAGTAAGTACTGACATTCGGACTTATGCCTTCGTACCACCAAAAGTTTCGACTCTGGCAGGACTCGAACCTGCAATCTTCGGATCCGAAGTCCGGCGCCTTATCCATTAGGCCACAAGGCCACATGAGAGTATTCTGCGAAGCAAAGCATGCGGAAGATTTCTTTGTGTATTGTTTTCGAGTTGCATAATTTTTCAGCATGTTAAGGAGCAAGTGAGCTCATTTGGAATCCGAAATTCAAAGCTAGATTCAGTTTGTGTGGCGCACTATAAATCACCAAAGTTTCTAAGGACGTGGGGGTATAGCTCAGTGGTAGAGCATTTGACTGCAGATCAAGAGGTTCCCGGTTCAAATCCGGGTGCCCCCTTCTCTTTTGCTGAATTTGTTTAGCACTCAAATATGGTACCCTATGAGTCGCCATAATTGCTAAACTTGTAAAGTAGTAAGTACTGACATTCGGACTTATGCCTTCGTACCACCAAAAGTTTCGACTCTGGCAGGACTCGAACCTGCAATCTTCGGATCCGAAGTCCGGCGCCTTATCTATTAGGCCACAAGGCCACATGAGAGTATTCTGCGAAGCAAAGCATGCGGAAGATTTCTTTGTGTATTGTTTTCGAGTTGCATAATTTTTCAGCATGTTAAGGAGCAAGTGAGCTCATTTGGAATCCGAAATTCAAAGCTAGATTCAGTTTGTGTGGCGCACTATAAATCACCAGAGTTTCTAAGGACGTGGGGGTATAGCTCAGTGGTAGAGCATTTGACTGCAGATCAAGAGGTCCCCGGTTCAAATCCGGGTGCCCCCTTCTCTTTTGCTGAATTTGTTTAGCACTCAAATATGGTACCCTATGACGCCATAATTGCTAAACTTGTAAAGTAGTAAGTATGACATTCGGACTTATGCCTTCGTACCACCAAAAGTTTCGACCCTGGCAGGACTCGAACCTGCAATCTTCGGATCCGAAGTCCGACGCCTTATCCATTAGGCCACAAGGCCACATGAGAGTATTCTGCGAAGCAAAGCATGCGGAAGATTTCTTTGTGTATTGTTTTCGAGTTGCATAATTTTTCAGCATGTTAAGGAGCAAGTGAGCTCATTTGGAATCCGAAATTCAAAGCTAGATTCAGTTTGTGTGGCGCACTATAAATCACCAGAGTTTCTAAGGACGTGGGAGTATAGCTCAGTGGTAGAGCATTTGACTGCAGATCAAGAGGTCCCCGGTTCAAATCCGGGTGCCCCCTTCTCTTTTGCTGAATTTGTTTTGCACTCAAATATGGTACCCTATGACGCCATAATTGCTAAACTTGTAAAGTAGTAAGTATGACATTCGGACTTATGCCTTCGTACCACCAAAAGTTTCGACCCTGGCAGGACTCGAACCTGCAATCTTCGGATCCGAAGTCCGACGCCTTATCCATTAGGCCACAAGGCCACATGAGAGTATTCTGCGAAGCAAAGCATGCGGAAGATTTCTTTGTGTATTGTTTTCGAGTTGCATAATTTTTCAGCATGTTAAGGAGCAAGTGAGCTCATTTGGAATCCGAAATTCAAAGCTAGATTCAGTTTGTGCGGCGCACTATAAATCACCAAAGTTTCTAAGGACGTGGGGGTATAGCTCAGTGGTAGAGCATTTGACTGCAGATCAAGAGGTCCCCGGTTCAAATCTGGGTGCCCCTTCTCTTTTGCTGAATTTGTTTAGCACTCAAATATGGTACCCTATGAGTCGCCATAATTGCTAAACTTGTAAAGTAGTAAGTATGACATTCGGACTTATGCCTTCGTACCACCAAAAGTTTCGACCCTGGCAGGACTCGAACCTGCAATCTTCGGATCCGAAGTCCGACGCCTGAGCAAGTGAGCTCATTTGGAATTCGAAATTCAAAGCTAGATTCAGTTTGTGTGGCGCACTATAAATCACCAAAGTTTCTAAGGACGTGGGGGTATAGCTCAGTGGTAGAGCATTTGACTGCAGATCAAGAGGTTCCCGGTTCAAATCCGGGTGCCCCCTTCTCTTTTGCTGAATTTGTTTAGCACTCAAATATGGTACCCTATGAGTCGCCATAATTGCTAAACTTGTAAAGTAGTAAGTATGACATTCGGACTTATGCCTTCGTACCACCAAAAGTTTCGACCCTGGCAGGACTCGAACCTGCAATCTTCGGATCCGAAGTCCGACGCCTTATCCATTAGGCCACAAGGCCACATGAGAGTATTCTGCGAAGCAAAGCATGCGGAAGATTTCTTTGTGTATTGTTTTCGAGTTGCATAATTTTTCAGCATGTTAAGGAGCAAGTGAGCTCATTTGGAATCCGAAATTCAAAGCTAGATTCAGTTTGTGCGGCGCACTATAAATCACCAAAGTTTCTAAGGACGTGGGGGTATAGCTCAGTGGTAGAGCATTTGACTGCAGATCAAGAGGTCCCCGGTTCAAATCTGGGTGCCCCCTTCTCTTTTGCTGAATTTGTTTAGCACTCAAATATGGTACCCTATGAGTCGCCATAATTGCTAAACTTGTAAAGTAGTAAGTATGACATTCGGACTTATGCCTTCGTACCACCAAAAGTTTCGACCCTGGCAGGACTCGAACCTGCAATCTTCGGATCCGAAGTCCGACGCCTGAGCAAGTGAGCTCATTTGGAATCCGAAATTCAAAGCTAGATTCAGTTTGTGTGGCGCACTATAAATCACCAAAGTTTCTAAGGACGTGGGGGTATAGCTCAGTGGTAGAGCATTTGACTGCAGATCAAGAGGTCCCCGGTTCAAATACGGGTGCCCCCTTCTCTTTTGCTGAATTTGTTTAGCACTCAAATATGGTACCCTATGAGTCGCCATAATTGCTAAACTTGTAAAGTAGTAAGTATGACATTCGGACTTATGCCTTCGTACCACCAAAAGTTTCGACCCTGGCAGGACTCGAACCTGCAATCTTCGGATCCGAATTCCGACGCCTGAGCAAGTGAGCTCATTTGGAATCCGAAATTCAAAGCTAGATTCAGTTTGTGTGGCGCACTATAAATCACCAGAGTTTCTAAGGACGTGGGGGTATAGCTCAGTGGTAGAGCATTTGACTGCAGATCAAGAGGTCCTTGGTTCAAATCCGGGTGCCCCCTTCTCTTTTGCTGAATTTGTTTAGCACTCAAATATGGTACCCTATGAGTCGCCATAATTGCTAAACTTGTAAAGTAGTAAGTATGACATTCGGACTTATGCCTTCGTACCACCAAAAGTTTCGACCCTGGCAGGACTCGAACCTGCAATCTTCGGATCCGAAGTCCGACGCCTTATCCATTAGGCCACAAGGCCACATGAGAGTATTCTGCGAAGCAAAGCATGCGGAAGATTTCTTTGTGTATTGTTTTCGAGTTGCATAATTTTTCAGCATGTTAAGGAGCAAGTGAGCTCATTTGGAATCCGAAATTCAAAGCTAGATTCAGTTTGTGTGGCGCACTATAAATCACCAGAGTTTCTAAGGACGTGGGGGTATAGCTCAGTGGTTGAGCATTTGACTGCAGATCAAGAGGTCCCCGGTTCAAATCCGGGTGCCCCCTTCTCTTTTGCTGAATTTGTTTAGCACTCAAATATGGTACCCTATGAGTCGCCATAATTGCTAAACTTGTAAAGTAGTAAGTATGACATTCGGACTTATGCCTTCGTACCACCAAAAGTTTCGACCCTGGCAGGACTCGAACCTGCAATCTTCGGATCCGAAGTCCGACCCTTATCCATTAGGCCACAAGGCCACATGAGAGTATTCTGCGAAGCAAAGCATGCGGAAGATTTCTTTGTGTATTGTTTTCGAGTTGCATAATTTTTCAGCATGTTAAGGAGCAAGTGAGCTCATTTGGAATCCGAAATTCAAAGCTAGATTCAGTTTGTGTGGCGCACTTTAAATCACCAAAGTTTCTAAGAACGTGGGGGTATAGCTCAGTGGTAGAGCATTTGACTGCAGATCAAGAGGTCCCCGGTTCAAATCCGGGTGCCCCCTTCTCTTTTGCTGAATTTGTTTAGCACTCAAATATGGTACCCTATGAGTCGCCATAATTGCTAAACTTGTAAAGTAGTAAGTATGACATTCGGACTTATGCCTTCGTACCACCAAAAGTTTCGACCCTGGCAGGACTCGAACCTGCAATCTTCGGATCCGAATTCCGACGCCTGAGCAAGTGAGCTCATTTGGAATCCGAAATTCAAAGCTAGATTCAGTTTGTGTGGCGCACTATAAATCACCAGAGTTTCTAAGGACGTGGGGGTATAGCTCAGTGGTAGAGCATTTGACTGCAGATCAAGAGGTCCTTGGTTCAAATCCGGGTGCCCCCTTCTCTTTTGCTGAATTTGTTTAGCACTCAAATATGGTACCCTATGAGTCGCCATAATTGCTAAACTTGTAAAGTAGTAAGTATGACATTCGGACTTATGCCTTCGTACCACCAAAAGTTTCGACCCTGGCAGGACTCGAACCTGCAATCTTCGGATCCGAAGTCCGACGCCTGAGCAAGTGAGCTCATTTGGAATCCGAAATTCAAAGCTAGATTCAGTTTGTGTGGCGCACTATAAATCACCAGAGTTTTTAAGGACGTGGGGGTATAGCTCAGTGGTAGAGCATTTGACTGCAGATCAAGAGGTCCTTGGTTCAAATCCGGGTGCCCCCTTCTCTTTTGCTGAATTTGTTTAGCACTCAAATATGGTACCCTATGAGTCGCCATAATTGCTAAACTTGTAAAGTAGTAAGTATGACATTCAGACTTATGCCTTCGTACCACCAAAAGTTTCGACCCTGGCAGTACTCGAACCTGCAATCTTCGGATCCGAAGTCCGACGCCTTATCCATTAGGCCACAAGGCCACATGAGAGTATTCTGCGAAGCAAAGCATGCGGAAGATTTCTTTGTGTATTGTTTTCGAGTTGCATAATTTTTCAGCATGTTAAGGAGCAAGTGAGCTCATTTGGAATCCGAAATTCAAAGCTAGATTCAGTTTGTGTGGCGCACTATAAATCACCAGAGTTTCTAAGGACGTGGGGGTATAGCTCAGTGGTTGAGCATTTGACTGCAGATCAAGAGGTCCCCGGTTCAAATCCGGGTGCCCCCTTCTCTTTTGCTGAATTTGTTTAGCACTCAAATATGGTACCCTATGAGTCGCCATAATTGCTAAACTTGTAAAGTAGTAAGTATGACATTCGGACTTATGCCTTCGTACCACCAAAAGTTTCGACCCTGGCAGGACTCGAACCTGCAATCTTCGGATCCGAAGTCCGACGCCTTATCCATTAGGCCACAAGGCCACATGAGAGTATTCTGCGAAGCAAAGCATGCGGAAGATTTCTTTGTGTATTGTTTTCGAGTTGCATAATTTTTCAGCATGTTAAGGAGCAAGTGAGCTCATTTGGAATCCGAAATTCAAAGCTAGATTCAGTTTGTGTGGCGCACTTTAAATCACCAAAGTTTCTAAGAACGTGGGGGTATAGCTCAGTGGTAGAGCATTTGACTGCAGATCAAGAGGTCCCCGGTTCAAATCCGGGTGCCCCCTTCTCTTTTGCTGAATTTGTTTAGCACTCAAATATGGTACCCTATGAGTCGCCATAATTGCTAAACTTGTAAAGTAGTAAGTATGACATTCGGACTTATGCCTTCGTACCACCAAAAGTTTCGACCCTGGCAGGACTCGAACCTGCAATCTTCGGATCCGAAGTCCGACGCCTTATCCATTAGGCCACAAGGCCACATGAGAGTATTCTGCGAAGCAAAGCATGCGGAAGATTTCTTTGTGTATTGATTTATATATATATTGTATTTATTGATTTATAGTGCGCCACACAAACTGAATCTAGCTTTGAATTTCGGATTCCAAATGAGCTCACTTGCTCAATCGTCGGACTTCGGATCCGAAGATTGCAGGTTCGAGTCCTGCCAGGGTCGAAACTTTTGGTGGTACGAAGGCATAAGTCCGAATGTCATACTTACTACTTTACAAGTTTAGCAATTATGGCGACTCATAGGGTACCATATTTGAGTGCTAAACAAATTCAGCAAAAGAGAAGGGGGCACCCGGATTTGAACCGGGGACCTCTTGATCTGGGGTGGTATGCAACAATCGCCCGTCCGGGTAAGTTACCCGGACAGGTGGTTTCCCGCTTCATAGCTCGGTGCTCTGAGAACCTGTGTTCTTCCTTGTTGTTCATCTATTGCAGGCTCTACTAACCTAATATTGTAGCACAATGACTAGCAGCACTTTGCTGTATATGCTGAGATAATTCGTTATTTGTATGATCCAGTACTCTGCGTTGATACCACTGCTTCATTTTCAAAGTTATTTATATCCGCAAAAACTCAATGAAGACGTCACAGAGTTTTGCTGTCGACCTATTACGACATGCTAGGCATGTTTTTTATAGCACAGATGAAGTTTGCAAGTTTGGAGTTTTTCGATAGAGCCCAATTCGCGAGCACCGGTTCAGCGAAGATTTTGTCTTTCACAGTACTCTGCGTTGATACCACTGCTT
>CATQJL010000223.1:45103304-45105666 GCA_958299035.1 Cylicocyclus nassatus | reverse complement strand
AAGCAGTGGTATCAACGCAGAGTACTAAATCTTTCTGAGATCCCAACATTTCCTTGCATACTGGTGTCGTCGTGTGAAAATCTGCATTTCTCTTACATTTGTTGGAGTTTTGCGAAAATTCAAACGTTTGGAAGAAACCATCATTCGTGATTCGCTGGTTTCGTAACCATTCGCGTCGATTGTGGTCCTTATTCGTAGCATTTGCGGCGAATTTGCGGTTGCCTTCGCGTTTCGGTGGTCGAGCCATGCGTTATCGTCGTATGTGGTCTTTCATACGCAAATACCTGATTGATTCTGTCAGCGCTATATGCTCAGTTTAAAGATTAAGCCATGCATGTCGAGTTCATCTCAAGAGAAACTGCGAACGGCTCATTAGAGCAGATGTCACTTATTCGGAAAGTCCTATTGGATAACTGCGGCAATTCTGGAGCTAATACATGCAAATAAACCCTGACTTTCGAAAGGGTGCAATTATTAGAGCAAATCAATCATCTTCGGATGTAGTTTGCTGACTCTAAATAACGCTGCATATCGGCGGCTTGTCCGCCGATATTCCGAAAAAGTGTCTGCCCTATCAACCTGATGGTAGTCTATTAGTCTACCATGGTTATTACGGGTAACGGAGAATAAGGGTTCGACTCCGGAGAGGGAGCCTTAGAAACGGCTACCACATCCAAGGAAGGCAGCAGGCGCGTAACTTATCCACTCTTAAAGAGATGAGATAGTGACTAAAAATAAAAAGACCATTCCTATGGAACGGTCATTTCAATGAGTTGATCATAAACCTCTTTTCGAGGATCAAGTGGAGGGCAAGTCTGGTGCCAGCAGCCGCGGTAATTCCAGCTCCACTAGTGTAAATCGTCATTGCTGCGGTTAAAAAGCTCGTAGTTGGATCTGAGTCACATGCAGTGGTTCGCCTTTGGCGTTAATTGCTGTTGTGACTATTTGCTGGTTTTCTACTTAAGTTTCGGCTTTTGTAGTGGCTAGCGAGTTTACTTTGAATAAATTAAAGTGCTCAAAACAAGCGTTTGCTTGAATGCTCGATCATGGAATAATAAAAGAGGACTTCGGTTCTATTTATTGGTTCAAGAACTGAAATAATGGTTAAGAGGGACAATTCGGGGGCATTCGTATCCCTGCGCGAGAGGTGAAATTCGTGGACCGCAGGGGGACGCCCTAAAGCGAAAGCATTTGCCAAGAATGTCTTCATTAATCAAGAACGAAAGTCAGAGGTTCGAAGGCGATTAGATACCGCCCTAGTTCTGACCGTAAACTATGCCATCTAGCGATCCGATGGGGTATTGTTGCCTTGTCGAGGAGCTTCCCGGAAACGAAAGTCTTTCGGTTCCTGGGGTAGTATGGTTGCAAAGCTGAAACTTAAAGAAATTGACGGAATGGCACCACCAGGAGTGGAGCCTGCGGCTTAATTTGACTCAACACGGGAAAACTCACCCGGCCCGGACACCGTAAGGATTGACAGATTGAAAGCTCTTTCTCGATTTGGTGGTTGGTGGTGCATGGCCGTTCTTAGTTGGTGGAGCGATTTGTCTGGTTTATTCCGATAACGAGCGAGACTCTAGCCTGCTAAATAGTGGCTGGATTTTTACGTCCAGTCTACTTCTTAGAGGGATAAGCGGTGTTTAGCCGCACGAGATTGAGCGATAACAGGTCTGTGATGCCCTTAGATGTCCGGGGCTGCACGCGCGCTACAATGGAAGAATCAGCTGGCCTATCCATTGCCGAAAGGCATTGGTAAACCGTTGAAACTCTTCCGTGACCGGGATAGGGAATTGTAATTATTTCCCTTGAACGAGGAATTCCTAGTAAGTGTGAGTCATCAGCTCACGCTGATTACGTCCCTGCCATTTGTACACACCGCCCGTCGCTGTCCGGGACTGAGCTGTCTCGAGAGGACTGCGGACTGCTGTATCGAGGCCTTCGGGTCGCGTTATGGCGGGAAACAGTTCAATCGCAATGGCTTGAACCGGGTAAAAGTCGTAACAAGGTATCTGTAGGTGAACCTGCAGATGGATCATCGTCGAAACCACAGGGTATGGTTCCTTTGATCATGAGAAACCAACGTGCTTGCTCTTCACGACTTTGTCGGGAAGGTTGGTAGTATCGCCCCCCTTTACAGCCCTTCGTAAGGTGTCTATGTACAGTTTGAGTCGTTACTGGGTGGCGGCCGTGATTACTGTACGAGTTCGCATTTTGCTGAGCTTTAGACTTGATGAGCATTGCTGGAATGCCGCCTTACTGTTTGTTTTGGTGGTTAGGCACAGCGGTAACGCTTAGTGCGACACCTGGTTGTCAGGCAATCTTAATGATCCGTTTATGCGGACGCCAAAGCAGACGCTAACTT
>CATQJL010000223.1:45095804-45098304 GCA_958299035.1 Cylicocyclus nassatus | reverse complement strand
ATGCATGTCGAGTTCATCTCAAGAGAAACTGCGAACGGCTCATTAGAGCAGATGTCACTTATTCGGAAAGTCCTATTGGATAACTGCGGCAATTCTGGAGCTAATACATGCAAATAAACCCTGACTTTCGAAAGGGTGCAATTATTAGAGCAAATCAATCATCTTCGGATGTAGTTTGCTGACTCTAAATAACGCTGCATATCGGCGGCTTGTCCGCCGATATTCCGAAAAAGTGTCTGCCCTATCAACCTGATGGTAGTCTATTAGTCTACCATGGTTATTACGGGTAACGGAGAATAAGGGTTCGACTCCGGAGAGGGAGCCTTAGAAACGGCTACCACATCCAAGGAAGGCAGCAGGCGCGTAACTTATCCACTCTTAAAGAGATGAGATAGTGACTAAAAATAAAAAGACCATTCCTATGGAACGGTCATTTCAATGAGTTGATCATAAACCTCTTTTCGAGGATCAAGTGGAGGGCAAGTCTGGTGCCAGCAGCCGCGGTAATTCCAGCTCCACTAGTGTAAATCGTCATTGCTGCGGTTAAAAAGCTCGTAGTTGGATCTGAGTCACATGCAGTGGTTCGCCTTTGGCGTTAATTGCTGTTGTGACTATTTGCTGGTTTTCTACTTAAGTTTCGGCTTTTGTAGTGGCTAGCGAGTTTACTTTGAATAAATTAAAGTGCTCAAAACAAGCGTTTGCTTGAATGCTCGATCATGGAATAATAAAAGAGGACTTCGGTTCTATTTATTGGTTCAAGAACTGAAATAATGGTTAAGAGGGACAATTCGGGGGCATTCGTATCCCTGCGCGAGAGGTGAAATTCGTGGACCGCAGGGGGACGCCCTAAAGCGAAAGCATTTGCCAAGAATGTCTTCATTAATCAAGAACGAAAGTCAGAGGTTCGAAGGCGATTAGATACCGCCCTAGTTCTGACCGTAAACTATGCCATCTAGCGATCCGATGGGGTATTGTTGCCTTGTCGAGGAGCTTCCCGGAAACGAAAGTCTTTCGGTTCCTGGGGTAGTATGGTTGCAAAGCTGAAACTTAAAGAAATTGACGGAATGGCACCACCAGGAGTGGAGCCTGCGGCTTAATTTGACTCAACACGGGAAAACTCACCCGGCCCGGACACCGTAAGGATTGACAGATTGAAAGCTCTTTCTCGATTTGGTGGTTGGTGGTGCATGGCCGTTCTTAGTTGGTGGAGCGATTTGTCTGGTTTATTCCGATAACGAGCGAGACTCTAGCCTGCTAAATAGTGGCTGGATTTTTACGTCCAGTCTACTTCTTAGAGGGATAAGCGGTGTTTAGCCGCACGAGATTGAGCGATAACAGGTCTGTGATGCCCTTAGATGTCCGGGGCTGCACGCGCGCTACAATGGAAGAATCAGCTGGCCTATCCATTGCCGAAAGGCATTGGTAAACCGTTGAAACTCTTCCGTGACCGGGATAGGGAATTGTAATTATTTCCCTTGAACGAGGAATTCCTAGTAAGTGTGAGTCATCAGCTCACGCTGATTACGTCCCTGCCATTTGTACACACCGCCCGTCGCTGTCCGGGACTGAGCTGTCTCGAGAGGACTGCGGACTGCTGTATCGAGGCCTTCGGGTCGCGTTATGGCGGGAAACAGTTCAATCGCAATGGCTTGAACCGGGTAAAAGTCGTAACAAGGTATCTGTAGGTGAACCTGCAGATGGATCATCGTCGAAACCACAGGGTATGGTTCCTTTGATCATGAGAAACCAACGTGCTTGCTCTTCACGACTTTGTCGGGAAGGTTGGTAGTATCGCCCCCCTTTACAGCCCTTCGTAAGGTGTCTATGTACAGTTTGAGTCGTTACTGGGTGGCGGCCGTGATTACTGTACGAGTTCGCATTTTGCTGAGCTTTAGACTTGATGAGCATTGCTGGAATGCCGCCTTACTGTTTGTTTTGGTGGTTAGGCACAGCGGTAACGCTTAGTGCGACACCTGGTTGTCAGGCAATCTTAATGATCCGTTTATGCGGACGCCAAAGCAGACGCTAACTTTTTATGTTTGAATTTTGCAGAACTGTGACTTTGAGTCACAATCGACTAGCTTCAGCGATGGATCGGTCGATTCGCGTATCGATGAAAAACGCAGCAAGCTGCGTTATTTACCACGAATTGCAGACACTTAGAGTGGTAAAATTTTGAACGCATAGCGCCGTTGGGTTTTCCCTTCGGCACGTCTGGTTCAGGGTTGTTTATAAATACTACAATGTGGCCTGTTACATTGTTTGTCGAATGGCGCTTGCATTCATTTGCGATCCCCATTCTAGAAAAGAAGCATATTGCAACATGTATGTTAGCCATGCCTTAAAAACAGAAGTGAATGCGCTGTTACCGCTAGATCGTTTAATGCCTGTTAACGATTTAGTGGGGCCTGATGACAGCGCTTCGTTATCTGATTTGGCTATGGCTAACTACACAGAATGACATATATTCGTTGTCACTGTTGACGTGTTTACCGCCTAT
>CATQJL010000223.1:44885804-45090804 GCA_958299035.1 Cylicocyclus nassatus | reverse complement strand
GAGGATCAAGTGGAGGGCAAGTCTGGTGCCAGCAGCCGCGGTAATTCCAGCTCCACTAGTGTAAATCGTCATTGCTGCGGTTAAAAAGCTCGTAGTTGGATCTGAGTCACATGCAGTGGTTCGCCTTTGGCGTTAATTGCTGTTGTGACTATTTGCTGGTTTTCTACTTAAGTTTCGGCTTTTGTAGTGGCTAGCGAGTTTACTTTGAATAAATTAAAGTGCTCAAAACAAGCGTTTGCTTGAATGCTCGATCATGGAATAATAAAAGAGGACTTCGGTTCTATTTATTGGTTCAAGAACTGAAATAATGGTTAAGAGGGACAATTCGGGGGCATTCGTATCCCTGCGCGAGAGGTGAAATTCGTGGACCGCAGGGGGACGCCCTAAAGCGAAAGCATTTGCCAAGAATGTCTTCATTAATCAAGAACGAAAGTCAGAGGTTCGAAGGCGATTAGATACCGCCCTAGTTCTGACCGTAAACTATGCCATCTAGCGATCCGATGGGGTATTGTTGCCTTGTCGAGGAGCTTCCCGGAAACGAAAGTCTTTCGGTTCCTGGGGTAGTATGGTTGCAAAGCTGAAACTTAAAGAAATTGACGGAATGGCACCACCAGGAGTGGAGCCTGCGGCTTAATTTGACTCAACACGGGAAAACTCACCCGGCCCGGACACCGTAAGGATTGACAGATTGAAAGCTCTTTCTCGATTTGGTGGTTGGTGGTGCATGGCCGTTCTTAGTTGGTGGAGCGATTTGTCTGGTTTATTCCGATAACGAGCGAGACTCTAGCCTGCTAAATAGTGGCTGGATTTTTACGTCCAGTCTACTTCTTAGAGGGATAAGCGGTGTTTAGCCGCACGAGATTGAGCGATAACAGGTCTGTGATGCCCTTAGATGTCCGGGGCTGCACGCGCGCTACAATGGAAGAATCAGCTGGCCTATCCATTGCCGAAAGGCATTGGTAAACCGTTGAAACTCTTCCGTGACCGGGATAGGGAATTGTAATTATTTCCCTTGAACGAGGAATTCCTAGTAAGTGTGAGTCATCAGCTCACGCTGATTACGTCCCTGCCATTTGTACACACCGCCCGTCGCTGTCCGGGACTGAGCTGTCTCGAGAGGACTGCGGACTGCTGTATCGAGGCCTTCGGGTCGCGTTATGGCGGGAAACAGTTCAATCGCAATGGCTTGAACCGGGTAAAAGTCGTAACAAGGTATCTGTAGGTGAACCTGCAGATGGATCATCGTCGAAACCACAGGGTATGGTTCCTTTGATCATGACAAACCAACACGCTTGCTAGTGCAGATCCCGGTGGTAATTTCCAGATTTGGCAGGAACTTGGCATGGACGGGGGTTGTCCAACATGTTTATCACGAAAACGATAGTGAGTTACGTGATAAGGGGAGCCTAAGCCTAAAGCCTAAGCCTAAAGCCTAAGCCTAAGCCTAAGCCTAAGGCCTCCTAAGCCTAAGCCTAAGGCCTCCTAAGCCTAAGGCTAAGCCTAAGGCCTGCTAAGCCTAAGCCTAAGCCCAAGGCCTCCTAAGCCTAAGCCTAAGCCTAAGGCCTGCTAAGCCTAAGCCTAAGGCCTGCTAAGCCTAAGCCTAAAGGCCTCCCAAGCCTAGCCTAAGCCTAAGCCTAAGCCTAAGCCTAAGCCTAAGCCTAAGCCTAAGGCCTCCTAAGCCTAAGCCTAAGGCCTCCTAAGCCTAAGCCTAAGGCCTGCTAAGCCTAAGCCTAAGCCTAAGGCCCCCCAAGCCTAGCCTAAGCCTAAGCCTAAGCCTAAGAATAAGCCTAAGCCTAGGCTAAGCCTGAGGCCTCCTAAGCCTAGCCTAAGCCTAAGCCTAAGGCCTTCTAAGACTAAGCTAAGCCTGAAGCACGAAGCCTGAGGCCTAAGCCTAAGCCTAAACCTAGCTTTCTTGTAAGAATGCTATAGGTTCAATTAGGTTTCAGGTTAGGGTCTCACCCTGAACAAGGAGGAGGTTAACTTGATGAACGAACGTGATATTCGTGTTCGGCGGGTCAAATTACCTTCTATGTTTAAGTTTCGGCGATTTTTGAGGTTCCAAGTCCTTGGTCACTGACGTTTGTCCCCTAGTGTCTTGTGTAGAGCGCACTCGTTTGACTCTCTAACTGCGCCGAATTTTGACATCTTTTTTTTCTTGCTGAGGCGAATAAGGCAAGATCTAGCATTCATAACAAATCCGAATTAATGCGCATGCTCTAGGCTAACGGCTTCAAGTTGGCTTTTCACTCCAAAAATCCAAAAAATTCCCAAGTTTTCGAAAAATGTTTCGGCGTTTTTAATTCGTGTTGAAAGTCTAAGCACTTTGGCGCACTTGTAGAACACATTGAGCTCTATACATTGCCAAGTACGAGTGCGCCATATCCAAAGATGGTAAAGTTATGAAAGGAGTTGCAAAGCTTAGTTTTCAGCCTAATCTTATATATAAAGCTGAATGTCTGTATGTATGTCTGTCTGTCTGTCTGTACGTATGTGCGGAATAGAAATTTTTATTTCTAAACCGATCGGGACCAAACTTGGCACACATATACTTCGGGGCAGGGAGCGTGTCATAGGCTACTTTTCGTTATCGATCGATATTGATTTTATCGATTTTTTGCAAAATTTGAGCTACAGGGCTGGGAGTTGGCACAGGGGGGTAATCGAGCATGCTGATTACGAATATAATAATGACAGGCCCGGACGGAGCCGGGTTTGCCAACTAGTATTTTATAAGTTAATTCAGTCGTTCAAATGTAAACAGGTATGCACCACACAAGCTCACACCGGCTTGCACGTCACTGATATACACTGAGAGGAATACTGACCCAAAGTCAAGCTTAAGAATTTTTTTTAAAAGAATAAAAAAGAAAAAAAAATTCCTAAAGTTCTCTGATAATCAACATTGTTTTCAAGATAAGAATACATTCTAGAGATTTGCAAAAACTGGCACCGAATTTTTGAAATCTTACTCGGCACGGAGCCCTATTCACAGGTTGGAAAATCTTCTACTGCTGACTTACGCAGTAGTAACTCGAAATTTTCTAAAAGTAGCCAATCCGCTGGTGAAGCTAGGTGAGCTGAGAGTGAGAGTTTGTAAGGCGAAGGATTTGCTGCGGCGCAAATACGAATCAGAAATTGTCGCACAGAAACTACACTGAATTGTTTATTGATCCCAAATTATTATGTAGACAAAAAGTACTTATTCATTCTTTTGTGAAACTCCGAATTTTGAGGAATAGGTAGAACCTACTAGGATAAACGGAAAATATGGGACACTTCCGTCGCTTGAATCTTCCTTTTCACTAAAAACAACAACAATTGATCAACAATGTTCTCAGTAATCGTACCGGGGAGCTACGCAACCTCATTTTTGGTGGGACTGCCTCAGGGCCCGGCACGAGTTGGTTTCTAGGGTTTTTGAAAACGAAGTCTCCCCTGACTTTCGGAAGTTTTACGAAGTCCCCTTTGACCTACATGCTTAGGAGAAGATAAAAACAAGAAAGATTTACTAGTTTGAAAGAAAAAACGTAAGATAAGAGTGAAAATGAAAATTGGAGCTGAATACTACGCATGCACAAGACTTTGGCATTAGAGCGCGATATCTAGCAAAGCGAGAAGAAATGAAGGCAAAAACAAAGAAAAGGCAATGCTATGAAAACGTCTTCATGCTCAGGGATAGATTTTTGACCGGGGAATCCGTCCATGCTGAAAAGATCCGAAACTTATGTGAAGTGACGAAAATATATGCTCCAGACGATCTCAGATCGTCTGGTGGCCGTCTGGCGACGATCTAATTTTGGAAAAGGTATTACTTCACATAAGTTTTCAAATCTTTTTACATAAGACTTTCGCAAATAATTTCTTTTACATACAGTTCAATTTTAGTGTCATATGCTTTTGTGTGTGCTGTAAACAAGCAATTTGTTTATTTAAGCCTTGCTTTCAAATCGCGCGCAATTTTGCACGATAGAGCATGTCAAACGTGTGATAACCTGCTCGAAAAGCTTGTGTTCGACTAAATGGCGCTTATTCTTGGTGCTCGGTTCCGACTCGTCAAAAACGATATCCCCTTTGCTGTTTGCTTCAAAAACGAAGCCCAGCCTGCTTCCAGACGATCTGTGCCGGGCCCTGGACTGCCTTCAAACTCGTTGCAACTCACAATCAGTTACAAGTCGCGGGATGCCGCGAGGAATGTGCAATACATATATCGTGTTAACGCAAGCTATCGTGTAGTATTCACCGTGGTTGGGATGCGCAAAAGGTTGTTTATCTTCTAGAAACGTATACGGTAGCATCAAACACTAATTTGAATGGGTTGAAGTACAGATCACTCACAAAATTGTGGCAATGACGGCTTTAGCTTATGCACGCGGTTTTATTTGCATGTGTATGTTAGTGCTGGGCCTTTCACACTTTCTTTGACGTTTAGAATCTCTATCTATTTAATGGAGTTTTTCAAAAGCACATGACAACACGCAGCCGGTGAAAGAAGAGCAGTACTGTTGCAGATAGTATGGGAGTAAGAGTTGCGAGGTGATTGGTATCAAACGTTTGAAAGTTCCCAAATTCTATATCCTTGGGTCAAGGTTCGTCTAGTTTGACTGTATTGCTTTGCACCAGTGGCGTACCCAGGATTTCCGTCGGGAGGGGGGGGGGGGACAAAATAATTTTCGGATGAACTGCGTGGCGTTAGCCATGCACTCCAGTTTTCTGGGATATTTTCCAAAATTTTTCCGGCCCCCTGACAATTTCAGAGAAAGGGGGCGTGGTGGCAGCCACGCCTCCAAAAAATTTTTTTACACTTTTGAATTTTCAAAATTTTTTTGAAATTATTTTAATTATTCACGAGTGCACATTTTAATAACACACTTAAGTAACTTTCAAAAATTTCGCCCTACCCCGCGGTACGCCACTGCTTTGCACATGTAAGTTTCAAGCGCTGAATCATGAACGATTCAAGGTGTGACATAAAGAGGCTAATTACCGGAGTTCAAAATTCCCTTTCACACAGAATGAATCATCTGCTGCTAAGGTAGAAAAAAGTCGTTGCTTTTCTTTGTGATTCACAAAACTGTACCACTGAACAGAAATCAAAATATGATAGTGTGTTTATGTAGCCATTTGTAGGATGATTCTCGCCCACATTGCCGAAAGTGTGCATTACTCACGTAAAGCACGCGCTCAGCCTTTTTTCTAGATTGCGACGTGTACACATTGGGAAGATAATTTATGCATATGCTTACGCCAGTAAACCAAAAAGAAGGAACTTCCTATCAGGTCTATTCGATCTGTTGTTCCTTCTCCCAAATAACCGGAAAAGAGCACTTGGGAAGGACACTCGTTCGAAAACTATCGATTTGTTTGTGCGTGCAAAATAGCAGCCTAAGCTACTTGTTCAAGCCGAATTTTACTGCAAAATCTTGGCACAGCAATTGCAATACTTACTAACAGATCTACTCGACTGTACCTTAGCTTGCTATGTCGTTAACGAGTACGAGATCAATCAGAAAAACCCTAAAGTGTGTATCTATGCGTGATTGAACTATTCCACGTCTTCCGGATAGGTAGGTGTCAGAGTAAGCGAGTATTTTGTTCAAGTTGGGGTCTCGCGCAGAATTGACGTCACTTGGATTGACGCCAGCATGGTGAGTGACGTCCATTCTGCGCGGGACCCCAACCTGAACAAAATATTCGCTTACTCTGGCACCTACCATACTTCTACTAGTCTTGAGTTCACAGAAGTGGATGTTCGAAATAGCAACATTTACAGGGAAAACAACTTCTTTGCATCGTCGCTGTACTGGATGACATACCGCAACGTATGAAACGCCTATCTTTCGAAAGAGTGACAATTATTACAAACCCTTTATTCTGAACCCAATACCTTCGATTATAAAGTTCAAATGAAAGCTAAAAGATCAGTAGAGCCCCATCTCCCGCTCTGCTTGATACATAACTTCACCCCTATTCATGACCGAGTTTTTGTGTTAGGCTAGATTGAATTGCGAAATGTTGCCTGGTCGTCATGTAAGCAGTTAGAGACTGATTTGAAAGAAGTTTAGACAGTGGCACCATCAGATCTAATTCTGATAGTTTAAGGATTCAGTGTCGTAGATTGTAGCAAAAACGTGCTTTTACCGAAAAACATGTATACCGGAAAAATTCTACGAAATTTGCTTTTGTCCACTTTTGTATTGTAATTTTGCCAAACATTGTTATCGAATCTGGAAAAAATGGAAGCAGGAAGTTTTCTCTGATAGAAATCTCTTCCTTCAACTTCCAAATTAGCATCATCTCACTTGATGTGCGCAAAAAAATATTTAGCTACGGCTACCAGTCTCTCACGTCATGATGCCAAGAATGAGACCAGTTGAGATGCTACTCCAGTAATAGTTTCGCCCTTTCCAAGACTAAAGTTGTCTTTTCGTGTTTTTTCAAAACCTTCATCGTCTCGTGCCTTATTCCGTCTGAGGACTGTTTTTAAACGCATCTTTTTATCGCTTGCTGAGGACTGATAAGGATGCGTTAATCTGAAGAAGACTCCTACGAGAGCTTTCTCTCTTTCAATTAGCCTAGCTTTTCGGTGAGTTCTTGATTTTTTTTATTGTAGTAGAAGGCAAGCGATCTCACGTGGCGAGGCTCGTTAAAAAGATGCTTCAGAGGGTTCACCTGGTTCTTTTGTGGATATTCTCATTTAGGCCCTTTTCTGTGGGAGGGATAAAGTAATTGACCACCATGCACTCTAATGGCGTAGGTTACTTTCTTGAAAATAAAAGCAAAGTTCATAAAGATGGCACGTTATGGCGACTGATATCAAGAATTTACATTCTTGGCGTTTTTTATAGCAAGTACCAAACAACCAATGCGTACTTTTTCTTCTTGCAGCGAAATTTTAGCGATAGATGAACATATCAAATCGTTTCAAAACGTTTTATAGTCTGAATCACTGCAAAATACTCAGGGTATCCTTAGCAGGTCAAGAGCGAGGCATCTGCGACCATGGCTCAAGTTAGCTCGGATCAAAACGCAGTCACTAGCAGTCCAAAAATTTTCATAAGCCTGAGGTGAAAAAAGCTTTCACGTTGTATTGCTTTGTACATAAGGTCTAGCGAAGGTCATGCTTCTGCAGCTTTCCATCAGTATATCGCTATTCCACTAATTTGCATCACTGTCATTCAGGACAAGCGACATATGAGCTTATCTAGTAATCGTAAATTTGGCGCTGCGACCAAAGTGAGTGGAGACGCGTTCATTTTGCGTGACGTACGCCTCTTCATCTTTATCATGTATCGGATAATCATAAGAATCTTTATGAGAAGACAGCACGACGTGTGATAGTCCTTATCTCCAGCGACATTAGTATAGCACAAATCGTGTCACTCAGCACGTAATCACTTCCATAAGAAGTTCGATAGAATCATATTTATTGATTTGTGTGAAAGCAATTCTGCAGTCAGTTTCTTCATCTTGAACGAACTCAGTCATTTCTAATACGATACGCTGAAGACGGATGCATTGTTGGACGTGGAGTAACGTCCTTCAATGCAATCGATTTGGCTTCGACTCCAATACGGCTTTTTCCGTAGATTGTGATTTTAGCATATAATCTTGAAGGCACAAGTTAGCTGTAGGCGCAGTTCTTGTAAGCATAGCTTCGTGGCGCTCTTTTTATATGCGAAGGAAGCAAAACAAAGTTTTATCCTCATTATATTTTAGGTCAGTTAAGCAACGCTGGATATATTCGAGGTTCTAGTGCATAAGGAGTTTGAGACTCTACCACTCGAAGCAGGGTGCGTTGTCCAAGTCGAACGTCAAGAGGAACAATACAAGTCCGAGAAGATCTCAAGGCATGCTGAGGTACTGCCATCCATTCTTTGTAAATTTCGTCGTTCAATCGCGTACAGCCATTCCACTTTATGTCATTCAAGCTAAGAAATCACCGTGCGTCATTCTACAAAACTCCTAACGGGGATACACCACAATGTTTGCTTGTTGATCTCGGTTTCGAAAAAGCACCGACTCCTCAAAAGATTTTTAAAAGACTTTGGTGGCACTGATTGTATTTTTATTTTCTTTAGTAATTGTTTTTATCTGCAATTCAGCTAACCAGTTTTTGGAAAATCACTGAGGTCTGCAACCCAGTTATGGTGTGGTCAAGTTCCGTGATCGTTCTAGATTTTTGTTAGGTTTTCAACTAACGTAAGATTTGCAACTTTTTCTCACTCTTTTCTTTTTGAGCGTGACACACTCAAATTTTGTCATCACGTAAGCTATGACTCAAGCTACAAGTGGAGATAAAATACTCTTGAATTCTGACGTTGCAGTGAGATTAGCGGAAATATAGGGCACGAAGAAATTTTCCAGATTTTTACAGAACTGGCTGAAATTTGGCATATGGGGTTATCCGACATCTGATCATGAAAACAGTATGGAATTTGTGGGTAGGGCTTTTATTTGCAAGGTTAGGTTTATTGTATGGGGTTTCGCCCTAAACACCAAAAGAAATGTTAGTCCAACAGATGAACATGATATTTGTGTTCGGCAGATCGAACCCCAATATGCAAGTTCTGGAGGAATCAAACTCCAGTATCTTCATCCTTGAGTTTCAGCAGCCTTGCGTACAGTTTGGTGACCTGTTCAAGTTTGCGAGTTCGCCAAATTTCGACTTATCTTCAAATTCCAAATCTTTTTGTTGATTGAGTAAAACAAGCTCTGGCAACAACGTAGCTACGATTCCGGATCGTTGTGCGTGATCTAAGACGCTCGCTTCATTGCTTATAACTCCTCATAAGTCCTCAGCTTTCAGTGAATTTTCAAAAATGCCTAGATTTTTTTTCGATTTGTCACCAAAAATGGTGCGGTTTGAAGCCAATGCCTCAATCTGCATAACATAAAAAAGTTCGCCAAAATTTAAAAGCGAAAAGTTACGGGATCAGATGCAATACTTAATTAACAGCCTAATATATGCACTCCGCGAAGTCCAAAGCTACAATTAAATGGAGTAAACAATTAGGATAATACATATTACAAACTTTTTTTCAACACTCATGGCAAGTTTGCAAAATGATTTTCTCAAAAGGAAAAAATGCCTGAGAAATATGGTGAAGGTCCGAAACAAGTAATTGTAAATAAGTTTCGTCTACAAAAATCAGCATTTTTCTGGAAAGCATCTCAGTCTTTCAACTTGTTAACATAACCAATGAAAAGAGGACAGCGTGGCACCAGCTGGAACAGAAAATCCGAAACGAAGTCCCTTTGACTCCTTTTAGTCCCCTCACATCTCCACTTCGTTGCCCTCCTTTCTGCTTGGGACAGCGGCCTAAACCAGAATAAAGGTCAACAAAAAGAACAAGGTGAAGATGAAGAAACCGAGCCCAGGGCCCGGCACGAGGTCGGCAAAAGGGGTTTTCGAAAACGAATTCCCCTTTGACCCAAAATTTTTTTACGATTTCCCCTTTGACCCAAAAATTGATCCCAGTGATTCTGCAGTGAACACTTTAACCAAAAAACAAGTTCTATTGACAAAAAAACAGAAACAATTCATCTATGACAAAAAAAACAAAAAATGAGATCACATTAGAGATCTCTACAGTCCGTTTGATCCGCTTAATCCGCTTGATCCGCTTCGTGCAAAACGCACGTTACTAAGTTCTCATTCAGCGTCGCGTACAACGAATTTGGTCAACCACACGAAATTCCTTTTTACCTACGCAGCGCCAAATGACAAACTGCAGTGGCGCGCGTTTTGCACGGAGCGGATCAAGCGGATTAAGGCGAACACGCAAAAAAAATTCTAAAATGTTGATGCGTGATTCTCATTCCCACTACTAGGGGTAAAGTAGCCATTCCCACAGAAACAGGAGTTGAATTGAACTGAATGAGGATTAACTTCAAAAGAAAACCTGCTTGTACTAGGTTGTTCGAAAAGTTCTGCCAATAACATTGGACTATCTTGTTCTAATGACATGTTATCTAAAAGCGAATGTTAGCACCAAACAGTGATAGATCATATGTGCAGACCATTGCCAAGCATGTTGCTCACCCGGTAGCGCGTCGAGGCGTCATAAATAGACCTCGAGTTCTTTGACATTGAAATAAAAGAAGTACTGCTGCTTGAAAGGAGCGTCAGTATCAGAGCAAGTATTATATTCGACGAGCACGGGAGGATGTAGCTCAGAATCTCAAACAAGCTTTTGCAAGGTTTGCAGTTCTACCAACTGAAATAAAGTTCCGTATGACGATCTTGCAACCCACTACAGCCACTATTGTACTTTCGAGCTGATTAGCGTATTTGATAGTTGAACAAACGTGCGACAAGAACAGACTTCAAAGCAGCAACTTTCCTTTCCGAATGTAGTCGTCATTAAAAGAGTTTGCAGAACTTTTCTGAACAACCTAACACATCTTTTGAATTAATTCCAATTGCTGATCCATATATAGTGAAAAAGAAATGAAGACCAAACGAATCGAAGGTAGTGAATGTTGCTTGCGAATTGCCCCGCGTGTGACTCGTACAAAAAAAGTCTCGCAGCCACAATATTACTGAAGAGCTGTGGTACTACACGATGTGAGGGAACTATGGAAGCACAAGTGTCATGCAGTTGTGAAGAAATAAGAATGCACAATTTCAGAACAAATAAAAAGCATAAAGATTGCATAAACTCACTTGGTATTGTTCAGTGGGAACCTGAGAGTTAACACGGTGTCTGAATTCAAAAATACAGAAATACAAGCAATATTTCGGAAGTTAGCAATAGAAGGCTGATGTAAAACAACTTATGCGTTTTTTCTGATACGAAAACTTGGGCCCTCTTGGGGTATTAAGGTAAAAAGCCTCAACTGGAATAGTCACACTGGTACTAAGTGAAGCAACGCTTGATAAGGGGGTTAGAATTTTAATTTTGAACAGAATTTCAAACCAGTACGTAATCCGTCGACTCACCCAGGCTCATATCCTCCGCGTAGATGATGTGGCTGTATCCCAGTGCCAGACGTTATGCTCCAAACAAGAGACAAATCGGTTTCTTTACGTTATCCGGACCCATTTCAAAAAAGGAGGATAAGCTGCTCAACTTGCACCATATTCAATCACATCTTTATAGAAAAAAAAACAACCTCCCACCACGTTAAAAAAATCGACATGTCACCTAGATGCTTGACAGGTTCCAAAAGCTTTGCCTAAGCACAGTTTTGACCAGTTTTCTTGATCGTCACCTCCCTTAACAACTTTGAAAATGCTGTCACTATGACGCCGTATTTTTTCGGATGCATAACAGATTTCGAGAACTTAGAAGAGCGCTACGGTTCCAGCATCCAAGTGAAGTAATACGCGATAGTGTGTTATGTACACGACTTCACGCCACCATGTGAAGTGCTCCCTGTATCATTGCAGAAAGCGTCAAGATCTTCAACTTTTGGAGTTGCTTCTATAAAAAGAGCCAGACAGCTCGCGTATTTCAAACTCCCTTACCCAACCGAAATGATTACAAAACATGTTAAGCTAAACCAAAACGTTTTAAATGTCCTCTGGTCATGCGCAGGTAAACAGCCCTCACATCTATCTATAACAAATTCCTTGCTAGACTGAAGCAGGTATGCAATGAAACTTGAAAATAGGTTTGAGAAATTAGGTATTTATACATCTAAGAATGAACAAATTCGGGACTCACTGAGATCGAATGATCAACAGGACGTCTGTGCAATCGATTCAGACAATTTGTGGCAGTAGAAGATTGCACTCCACCCAATTTGGTGGATCGTTCCATCCCGGCGTCACTGTTAGCGGAAGACCCGACTGCATTGACTCCATTTGGAACAATCAACCTAGATACAGCAAGCAGATTGAAATACTGAAATTTCCTAATCAGGAAATTTCAGTATTTCAAAAAATCAAAAAAAATCTAAGAAGGATGAAAAAAGGAAGGTGTAAGAAAGATGATCTTGTTAAGCTTGTGACAACCATAAGGGAAGGAAAGAAAAATATGGCTATGTGTATCAGAGTGGTTTGTATCGAAATAATTACGAGCTACGCCAATATGCCGTGAAGTCGAATTCAAAGGGCTGCTTAGCACATGCAATCATATTTGACAGATGAAACTCCTTGATGTTTTGTATACTGCAAAAAATCTGTTTTATCTGAAATATCATAGAATTATAGAATGCGCCTTTTGAGATATTATTTACTTCTGAAATAGGTGATTGATATGGAAACATACAGCATGAATAGAACAGAAAGACCAACGAAAACAAGAAAAGTGGGCGCACACACCGACACACCAAACGCCGATTATAGGTCAGACGCCGTCATCGATTGATTGGAGCACGCTTTCCTCCTTAGGAAACGGGGCTGCTGAGGCTATTTTTGCCTCTAGCAATGGGGAGAGGAGGAGGGTTGAAACCAAAATTTCAGTATATACTAATGTTTAGGTGCAGAGTACATTTATGTAAGAATTTTGAAAAAATTATGTGAATTGAGAGTTTTGCCGACCTCAAATGGGAATTAGTTAAGCACGCTCTTCATTCACATAAGTTTTTCATGATATTTTATACTTCATTACTTAGTCCTATTGCGCATATACACACCAAGTCCCGCGCGATTCTGTTTCCTCTGCGTTGCAAACGAGCCATTTTTCCATTTTCTTGATAATGGGAAATTTTCAGACAAAAGCTTGCCACAACATTGAGTCACATAGATTTTCAATGAAACTTCTAAGTTAAGCCCTGCAGGCCCGTGTTCATCTACCTACCAAGTTTCATACCATATCGTCATTTGTGCGCTGTAAACGAGCCATTTGAATTCACATCTTCATTTACCAGTTTTGCAAAACTTTCGGAACAAATGCTTATTACTCGTTCCGTTCACATAAGTTTTTCATAATTTTTCATACTATGTTTCCACTAGCCTCTCTCCGTTCGCTTACAAAATTTGGTGCCATATGTTACGCATACATTGACAACTAGTCATGTATGCTGTAACAAATAGCATCGTTTAAACGACGTCGCGCGCGCGGCAGTTAGCGATGGCGCGACGTGACGCGCGCGAACTCTGCTGTGCTGCGTGACCATCAATTTTTTTCCGGGGCTCCGCCCCGGACCCCGCAAAAACGATTTTCCCTTTGCTTTTGGCCCCAAAACGATTTCTAGCTTGTCATTTGCCGACCTCGTGCCGGGCCCTGACCGAGCCCCAGTGAAAATGAAAGATTCGTCGCTTTGCATATGGACGCTTTTGCAATTGGAGCGTCCCTATTCAAAGCGACGCAAAGTGACAGAGTGCTAAAATTTTTCAAAGGCTATGAAAAAGTGATGATGAAGTCATGTCTTGCTCGTATGAAAACATATACAATGAAGATACGAATTATGTTAAAAAAATACGAAGAATATGTAAGCAAACAGACTGTTCCAGCTCAGCTGGCACCCAGTTGGAAGTACCAGCTTTCATTAATAGTTCTCATAAATTTTTGGGCCTAGTTGAAGTCCCCATGTGCATGTACACACCAAATTTGGTTCCAGTCATTGGTTATGATTGTAAACAAAACTTTCGGTTTCGCGCACAATTTTGAACTCCTGCGTTGAATTGCTGCCAGTACACAGGTGGCCGGGGGGGGGGGCGTAGTGGTATGAGGCACCGCCATAACCAGATCGGACCCAGGCTCGATCCCCGCCCCTGGGCCAGAGTATTTGATGACAATTTACTGGTTTCGAGAGTATTACTTACCTGAAAGGATAAAAGCACTGACTCGGTGACTGGCTGCCTCCCCCCCCCCCCAAATCACTGTGATAAGCCCGCGCACTCAGACGCCTCTTCGACTATAAAGTAGAGTGCGTCCCGCATGCCCGCAGAGGGTTTTGAAGACGCCGAATCCTTTATTTATACATATATATACAAGTGGATGCCGGTGGCATGCTAACAGAGTGCGGTATAAAGAGTAAGCAGGTCGTCAGCATGGCAGCGTGCCTCCGGCATGTTAAAACAACGGCATGCCAACCCGTAAAACGACATCCCCTTTGCTTATCCGCTTGAAACGATGTGTTGCTTAAGCCGGCTCCAGTGCGGCAAGCCCTGAAAGATTATGGAGGGTCGCACCGGACGTACAGGGCTTATCAAATGAAGTGTCGCTGCCCCAGCTTCTCCACTCCCGCGCTGGACTCTGCGTCTTTTCCGCGGAACATGCTTTCCGAGTACTTTCCCAGGTCGAGCGTGGGAAAGGCGGAACCTCAATGATTGGAAGTGATTAGGGAGCATTTTTGCAGAAGAGACGCAGAGTCCAGCACGGGAGTGAAGATGCTGGGGCAAGGACACTTCGTTTGTTAAGCCGTGTAAATCATCTATGAATCTTCCAATTTGTCGCTTGGACAACTATATGGAATCAATTTGGGAGCGACATAACAATAGGTTTGTTCAAAAGGTCTTCCGCTTTTTTCAACCTATCATAAAAACAAGTGGAATAGATCTAAGCTAATATTCGGACATTAATCGATGCGTTTTTTCCCTCTTCTCAGCAATCATAGTTTTGAATTAGTTGCTTGTGCGCGCTAAGATAACCGCCAAAGTTACGAACCCGTAATTTTCACTTAGCTTGTTTTCAAATTTTCATTTTAGTTTTCGAGGTCTGATAGAAGTCAAATAGAGCAAACATTTCTAGGAATCTGAGAGAAGTCAAGTAGAGCAAACAAAGTTTTTTTTGATCCTGCATGAGTTCTGCTTATACAGGATCTGCTTTTTGTGTCAGCCTTCTCCATGTTTTCCTCTCTAAAACAAGTCGCATCTATTACAAGTTTTCGCAAACAGAACTTGACACAGGCAAATTAGGGGCAGCCTGAATATCGTTTGGGGGGGGGGGGAGTGGGGGTCAAAGACAAAGAAAATATCGTTTTTGAGGGGTCCGAAGTGGACGCCGGAAAAATATATGTGTCAGTTCAGCCTACAATGGTATATGTGAAAAAATTGCCGATGCAAAATCGTAGTCTCTGGAGTGGTAAAACCTTCAAGAAACCTGATCACGCAAAGTAAACTAACTTTATATAGAGATGACCAAAAGACTTATAGGCTGCTGCATGACGAAGGTGCAATACTCTTGAGCGCGAACGCGGCTTTATTAGCCGCAGAGAGCACGAGGCGCAGGTTTCACGACGGTGCAGATACGCGCGCGTGGCGTTCGCTCCCGCTTAACTAATACTGCTTCTGCCCCTTCATCCTGCAGTATCCTTTAGAGGAGTTGACCATTTTCACCTCCATACAGCCAAAATTTTTCAACCCCTTCCCTTCTAATCTAATTAACACTTACTCTACGGCGATTATCGCGTGTAATACACATACATACTCCCAGCTTTACCCCAATCACCTCCCCCCACAAATTCCCTCACCTCTATTTTATTTCATCTCCTTCTTCTGGAGATGTTGCAAATGCTCATCACTGCCCTACCGCTACCATTGTCTGCAAAACAACAATTTCCCGCTCTCCATGCAAGCGCGGGAATTCAAATGTACCCCGAAATAGACAAAAGGCTTGTTTACAACGAAGGGAAAAGCTGACACCAAAACAATAGATGCGCAATAGATGGTTAGAACTATGTACAAAAGTTTATGAAAAGATTATGTGAGCTGAAGCCGTGGCAAACTTTTTAGGATTTAAGTGGCTTTTAGGCCACCTAGAAAGCCACCTGAGGTGGCTCAGCGAAAAACGTCATCTATTTCTTTCACTTCACATAATTTTCTCATACCTCTTACACATTTATAATCTCTATATATATAAAACAGAAAATCTGTATGTTTGTGTGTTTTATTTATTTATTTATTTATTTGATACGCACAAGGCGTGCCCATTTAACAGAGAAACGAAGCATCATATTAAACAACTACCTACTGAATCAGCTCAAGTCCAGCCCGCGAAATCTATTCTGAGGATAGAAAGGAAGTGAGCTTGTTTAGACAAATATGAAGTCATCACAGGTATAGAGGTTCGATGGAGTCTGTCTCATGCCCCCCTGCTCTTAGCAAAAATGCTCTCATTCAAACATAAGCAACTGTATATGTTGGAAGAGCAGGTGTATGGTAGTAATGTTGGTAAAACCCGCCCAACCAAAACTCTGGGGAGAGAACAGAATTCCGATAGAAGAGGTTGCACAATGCAAAAGTTTCAAGCTCAAACAAGCTATCCCAAGCATCAACGAAAGTGATGAGATGGAACCAGACCCAAACTAACGCGTGAGGTATAAATGTGTTAAAAGAAAGCCAAACAACGAACGGCAATGATATGAACCAAGGTCCAATGAAGTGGTAGAATCTGATTTAACATAAACTACAGTCCAACAATACATTCATTCTTCGCATTCCCTCGACCACAATCAGCCCAGAGTAAACATCAACATGAGACAACACATGCCACAGAACCGTCAAACGAAAAAGATAGTGAAGCGCATGGACAAAAGCGAAGATTTAGAAAGAGGAATATTGAGAGATGAAAAATAAAATAGAAGAAAAAGGAAAAACGAAATGCAAAGAAAATCGCCCTAGAGCCAACCGCAGGAGAAGCATAGCAACCATAACCCTAAAGACCTAAACCCTAAAAAAATTTGGACACATAACCCTAAAGACCTAAACCCTAAAAAAATTTGGACACAAATGTTGGAACCGCAGCGCAATCAAAAAGAAGTATCACTGCTCAACAGTTGAGACAAATCAGCTTTTTTCAATTTTTTTTTGAAAGTTTCACCGCCGCTGACACATATTATCCTGAAGCCATCTTGCACAGCGGAAGAACAGGTGGTTGAATATCCCAAACTGATGTAGAGCCTCGTACCAACAAGCTTGAAAATTTGCTCCAAAATCCAAAATTTGCTTGCTTATTTTATTTCCATACGAAGAATACGAACAAAAGACCAGGTCACATATCATGCGTCTAATTCTGAGAGGAGTCAAGTCCAATTTATTACAGCGTAGGTAACAGTCTGGAATATCAACTAGTGTTCCACCACTCACATGACGGAAGCAGGCGGGTAAAAGCGTGCTGACTCTTTCAATCTTCATTATATCTTATTCAAGATGTGGAACAACATAAGCTTTGTATAACCGGGACAGTATCACAGGATTACGAGTTTGTATATTACAAAAGATAGTAAATAAAGTGGCATATGCCCCGTTGATAACTGAATCAATATGCGTAGAGAATTTCGATCGATGAACCCAGATCTTTCACATCTTGACACAGTCATCTCGACTCCATAATTTTATACGAAGTTGAAGAATGCTTGCCAAGATGGAGGAAGGAACATTTTATTGGGCTAAGAGAGAGTCCATTCTGAGACGCCCACCCACACATTCTATCAATCGATGACTGCAAAGCATCATGAATTGTGTCAAGGTTATCTTCATCATAAGATGCATATATTTTTGTATCGTCTGCATAGATTTGTACGCGTACATTCAGTTTTTAAAGTATCAGGTAGGTACAAAGTATATAAGGTGTCTCAAAAATAAGTACACACTTTTCAATCGTTAATATCTCTCTTCCCATTGTGTCTTTTTCCGCCATTCAAGTAACATTCTGTAGAGGATTCAACTTAGATCTACGGTATCGAGCGAATTACCGATCTCTCTTCATTACTGTACGATTACTGTAACAACTTCGACAAAGATTTCAAGCCATTGGAAGCCATATTCCTCCTTGGAACAAAACCAAACAAGCCAAAAACTCTAACACTATGGTAATGGAAGCCGCTGGTTTCGAGTATGAAGTTCCCTCTTTACTGTAATGGTTCTTTGCAAAGTTATCCCAGGTAAACCGTAATAACCAAATTCCCAGTATTAGTTCTGAAATGTGATTACATCGTCAAAAAAGCTGAAAAAAAGTAAAAAGTTGAGTAGTGGAATCAGCGTGCGCGAAAGTCTTAGCACACGATTTTTCAGATATTTTGAAAAAATTTTGTCAGATGGACATTTCACAAATTCCACGTGCTGGAAGTTCTTACCGTAATCATACAGTAACGAAGAGCGATCGTTGATTTGCTCGATACTGTAAATCTAAGTTAAAGCCTGCTCTACACAATGACACTTGACTGGCCAAAAAAGACCCATTGGGAAGAGAGATATTGACGATTGAAAAGTGTGTACCTACTTTTGGGACACCCTGTATATCAAAAATAACAAAGGAAATAGGACATCTCGCTGAGGAATTCCACTGAGACAGGAAAATTTTCTGGAATATTCATGACCATTCCTTACCGTCATGCATCTATTGCTCAAGTAAGACTCGGACCAAGTTAACAGGTTTTCCAAAATTCCAGTATTCTCTAGCTTGCAAAGAAGCAAACGATGAGGTATTCTATCGAAAGCTTTGGAAAGTTCGAAGTATACAATATCTACAGATTTTCTCAAACTCAAGGATAATTTATATAATGATATAATGATTTCTATGATAATTTACAATGGCTAAGGGTGTAATGGGCTAACATAAGCACAAGCACACTTTTCCTCCGGCTAGAGAATGTCTTACTTTTCCAAATTTTTTTTCAAAGATGGAAGACAAACCCAGTTATTCAACAAGCGACAACAATCTACATATAGCGATGGGTGATGCATCCAATAATGCATACGTCAGAGCAAAGCAAGAGCGAGCAGGAATCATCGGTCAATTGGCTTTCTTCGTTTGCGATGGCAAGAAAAAATCAAATATAAAAAAGTAGGCTCGTTTCACACGCGGAGGAGGGCTCAAATGGGTTTGGGTTGATGGGTTTGCTCGCAAAAATTTTTATGCAGTAAAGAGCTCAAATTCTTTCTTGCCGCAAAAGAACCTCTAAAGCGTAGGCCACTCGATGATGGCAGCCAAATATGTCAGTCCATCCTCATATGGAAGCAGTAGTAAGTCAAACTGGAAGTTTTTGACGAAAACCTTGCGAAATTCGAAAAAAATTTCTCTTTTCTCTCGCTCGCCTTCCTTATATGGCATAATATAGCGCTTGTGATAGCCATAAACTCGCTTGATAACAAAATTTGGCATGTTCGAAGATTTTAAAAAATTGAAAAAAATGGATTCTGAAAAAAAAGCTATAAGATTTTAGATGGAAAAAATCGCGAATTGGACAGAATTTACACCCTAGTGTATAAAAAATTGTAACGCCAGTTCAAAAAACATCAGACACCGGGACGGTGCGGTTCCAAAGCGCAATTCTAGCAAGTTTAATTACTAACCTACATTCGAAACCCTAAAAAATAATTTTTGAGCTTCAAAACCGTCTCTTCGCTGCTTGATTGAAGTTCTTCAGAATCTTTAATTTGCGGTAAACGTGCTTCAAGTCCGCAGCAATACATGACACAGCATGCCGTCAGTACAAACTCAACTTTCTTCATCGTCTCTTCCGTTGTTTTTATCAATTTTTCTACTCTTTGTTGAGCATGTTTGATTCAAACATGAGAGGGATGCCGTAAAACAAACGAGGACTTCGTTCACAAAAAAAATTGTAAAAGCCACTTCCTTCCCCTCCCTGCTCGCAAACCGGCCATGATCCTTCCGACCACTTCATCCAATTTACCCCGCATTTTCTGGGTAATGGAAGCTGCTTTCATCTCTTCCTCATATTATTGTTGCACATGTGATCTTGTGCGACATCTAAGGTATATCATAGCATCTTTGCTCCTATATTAACTTGTGCCCTTCGCTAAGCGTACATGACCAGCACTCACTGCCATACACTGCTGGACATAATTATAAAGACACTCTAGAAATCGTCGTGATTTTCGTTCTTGTCAATGAATCTATCTGAAACTTTGCTTATTGTGCGCATGTCAACCTTCCATAAACCCTCAAAACGGTTTCCAGTCTTGTTGAGTTTGGACGGAAAAAAAACGAAAAAATTCGAAAAAGCCCTCTTTGAAAGCTGGACAAAATTATAAAAACACCTGGTTTTTCTAATCACTATCGCTTTCGTTGACTCTCAAACTTTTTTGTACAGTTACATCCTAAAATATGAAACATTTGCAACATCTGCGACCTGTTCTCCTTTTCACAGAAAAAAGTTCACTGCATTTTTTGCTTTCAAAAGGAACAAAAGTGAATTTGCTTTAACGAACGACTGGTTTGAAAAGTTTTCAAGCTCTTGTTCTTTTCAAATAATGGTCATGGAATCTACTGACCCTTCTGAATAGATGAGGTGAAGAGCGCTTTCGTAAACTCTGCGTAATCGCTGATTTTGACGGACAGACTCCAACCTAACCATAGGGTTGACGCACTTTTGCACCACAAAACTCGACATTCAAGCGACAGAAAATACTGTAATGTAGCCATTACGACAGCCATACAACAGTGAGCTCGTGTGCACGACTGGGAAAATATTTCGGGATTGAGCACTCTGGTTCAGCCGCAGTTGACATCCACTGAATGTTGAGTGGGACACCGTGCACAATCAAAGCCAACTCAGATCACAAGATAAGACCGGAGACGCTTAAATCTTCAAAGTCATAGCTAACCTCATTCATCGGGTGAAATATGACATGAAACACAGAGGGAAATAAGGAGATCTAAGGTTATATCGAATCTTCTGCTCGCAGGGAATTTTCGTGGAAAGTATTTCAGATCTAAATCGGTACCGCATCATTGGGGAAAATCTGAAAGTAGTTGCGAAAGCTGCATCCCCAAGTAGGCAATGTAATAAATTAAGTTTAGCACTTTCTGGACATTGCAAACTGAGTTACACGGTGCAAAAGTGCGTCAACCCTATGGTTAGGTTGGAGTCTGTCCGTCAAAATCAGCGATCACGCAGAGTTTACGAAAGCGCTCTTCACCTCATCTATTCAGAAGGGTCAGTAGATTCCATGACCATTATTTGAAAAGAACAAGAGCTTGAAAACTCTTCAAACCAGTTGTTCTTAAAGCAAATTGACTTTTGTTGCTTTTGAAAGCAAAAAATGCAGTGAACTTTTTTCTGTGAAAAGGAGAACAGGTCGCAGATGTTGCAAATGTTTCATAATTTAGAATGTAACTGTACAAAAAATTTTGAGAGTCAACGAAAGCGATAGTGATTAGAAAAACCAGGTGTCTTTATAATTTTTTCCAGCTTTCAAAGAGGGCTTTTTCGAATTTTTTCGTTTTTTTCCGTTCAAACTCAACAAGACTGGAAGCCGTTTTGAGGGTTTATGGAAGGTTGACATGCACACAATATAGCAAAGTTTCAGACAGATTCATTGACAAAAACGAAAATTACGACGATTTCTAGAGTGTCTTTATAATTATGTCCAGCACTGTATAATGCCACGGATAACGGTCCGACACAGGGATTCCAGTGAAGTCCCGGATGTTAAGCTTACAACAATATAGAAGTGGTTGTTGTAAATGAAGCGAGGTGATTAAGCTGTAATTCGTGATATTTTCAGCAACACCGAAATATTGCGTTCCTGTGGAATTTTGCCTGCTTAAAACAAGACGCTCAGAGAGAATTTGCTAGCAACTAGGTTACCCAGATAATTTCTTCTTGAACTACTCAAGAAATTCTTGAAGACTGCTGGAGTTCATTAATATGATTTGCATAGGAAAACGCTGTTTTATCTCTTTGAGAAGTGTTTTTTAACGGGGTCACCTTTTCAGTGCTCCTTTCATGACGAACAGAATGGCGCGAAATATTGTAGAGTTTTGTCAGGAATTCGGGTTTTTACAATCAAAGGATTTGCCGCTCCACTGTTTCTCCTCTGCTCGTGAGCGCCTCTGTCTATCGCGCGCTGACGTTAGCCCTCGCACTCGACGGGCATTTGGCTCTGGTATCGTTTTTTCCAATGTTTCAAATTCAATTCTAACGCATCGAAAACCATCTTGTACCAGTTAGAGCTGTACGTCAACGTCGTCGATCTCCATTTTCTGGAATGAGAAATCTAGCAAGAGCCCTGATTTTAAAATCCTTCCATTTTTCCTTTGGTCTAGCTACTACCAAGCAATCTTTCCATGCATTCGATAGTTTAGCTACTACCAGGCAATTTTTCTATGCATTCATAGATCTCACTTTGGTCATAATGTAAAACGTCGCCGACCTTGATTCTTTTCGTCTGCGGTGAAGTTCAAAAAAGCAGTTTCTTCATAGTTTCTTTTCTGAGAAGGAAGTAAACATACTGGGTGTCCCAAAAGTAAGTACACACTTTTCAATCGTCAATATCTTTCTTCACATTGTCTCTTTTTCCGCCATTTAAGCACGATTCTGTAGAGGAGACTTTAACTTAGATTTACAGTATCGAGCAAATCAACGATCGCTCATCGTTACTGTAGGATCACGACAAGAACTTCGACAAGGATTTTTAGGCCATTGGAGGCCATGTCTGCCTAACAAAACCAAACAAGCCGTAAATTCTTATACTATGGTAGTCGAAGCCGCCGATTTCGATCATGAAACTTCTAGTTTACTGTGATGCTTCTTTCCCAAGTTATCCCAGGTAAACCGTAATAACCGAATCCCCAATTTTGTCAGAAATGTGATTACACCATCAAAAAAGCTGAAAACACTCGTAAAAAGTTGTGTAATGGAATCAGCGTGCGCAAAAATCTTAGTACACAATTTTCCAGATTTTTTGGAAAAAATTTTTCAGATGGCATATTTCACAATGATTCCACGTGCTGGAAGTTCCTACCGTAATCCTACAGCAACGAAAAGCGATCGTTGATTTGCTCGATACTGTAAATCTAAGCTAAAACCTGCTCTACACAATGACACCTGACTGGCCAAAAAAGACCCATTGGGAAGAGAGATATTGACGATTGAAAAGTGTGTACTTACTTTTGGGACACCCTGTTTTCCCATGCTTAGGGTTTTCGTGTTTAGCATGATGAGCAGAATAATGCTGAAAACGTCGCCGGAAACGAAAACAAGATATGCGGGTAAAAGTTCAATTGGAACCTTGTTTTCTCGGCAAGTCCGAAACGTCATTGCACTTGTAAAAAATCAGCTTTCCTCTTGTTTACCCAAAGTTGTGGAAAAGCGAATCTTGAAGCGAGAACCTGCGACTCAAAACACCGCCGAAAGAAAGATTTTGAAGTTATTGTAGCATTGCTACCCTTTTTCAGCAATCTCGTTTTTGCTAATGCTATTCCCGTTTCTCTTTCTTCTTTGATTTTCAAACAACCTTAACTTTCTATGGGGAAGAACGTTTAAACAACCTTCACTTTCGCGAGCTCTATCTTTTTAGACTATCGAAGGTTGAATTTGAGCTCTGTTCATACCTGCGACATCCTTTTATATATTATTAGGGTGATCCAAAAGTAATGGGAGCACCTTGATTTCTTGAGCATTCTTCAAGATCTCTTTCTGATTAGCTATGAACAACCAGCAATTTGAACGTTTTTGTATAAAGTGACCTTCGCAGGTTATTTTACAGCACCTTGCAACACCTCACCGACATTCCTTCGAGCGGCGCTTCAAAAAAGTCAGACAGATTTTTTTGAACGCCATCCGAATTTGTGCTGCTGCACCTGAAAGTCCCTCGACATATAACATAACATTTAAAAGAGCTTTCCAAGCTCTTTCTAATGATCACTTAAATATTCAAGAATTGCCCATTATTTCATACAAAAAGGCACTTTATTCGGAAAAGCGCGAGATTCTCAGACTAAAATTCAGGTTCTGGCCCATAATTTATTGGAGATGAGAAAAGTTGAAGTAATTTGCATATGTCCGGATAGAGCGTAAAAAGCACTATCAAAAAACAACTGTTAAGGCTGAGCTTATTTGATTACCTTGATGAAAGAATAAGTAATATGTCTCCTGATACCCAATGCTATATCTTCTGTTCTAAAGCCTTGGGACCACCGAGCTATCGTGGATGTGGTGACAATCTCCTCACCCATTGCTGCGCAGATATCTTTGGTAGGCTCACTTGTTCTACTGCGGCGCTGCTGCGTAAAGTTCAAAATTACTTGAAGTGATGAGCTTTAATTTTAAGCGCTTATAAAAATAACGCCACTTGACAGCGCCCAACTATAGACCTCGATCAAAAGGTTTTGTTATGTACTAACATCTGTCAAAACCTGGACTTCCAATTAGCTTTTCTATTTGGGAAAACTGCATTAATTCTCTAGGTGTTCCATTACTTTTGGATCACCCTAATATATACGCGACCCCTTTTGCATACCAAGCGATACCAGATACTCGTGGTTGTACTGACTGAACGAACTTTCAAGGTTGATTACATACCTCGAGAAAACAAGGTTCAAATTGAATTTTTACCTTTATAATCATGTTCCTGTTTCCGGAGACGTTGTTAGCATTATTCTGCTCATCATGCTGTGTAAGAAAACCCTAAACATGAAAACGTGGTTGCTCAGAAAAAAAAAACTATGAAGAAACTGCACAAGAAAAGTTAGACTCCGCAACATTTTACATTATAACAAAAGCAAATATATATTGATACAGGTCTAACTGGTACAGGATGATTGCAAGAAAAAATCGCCTGGTATTAACTAAATCAAAGGAAAAATAAAAGGATTTCAAAATCGGGGCTTTTCCTAGATTTCTCATTCACAAATAAGGGAAATGGCGACATGGTCTGCGTACAGGTCTAACTGGTACAGGATGATTTTCGATTCTTTAGAACTGAATTCAAAACATTGGAAAAAACGATACCAGAGCTAATTGCCCGTCGAGTGCGTAAGGTAATGAGAATTAGCGTGCGATAGCTGGAGGCGCCTACGAGCAAAGGAGAAACAGTGGAGCGGCGGGGCCCTTGGCTTTGAATTGAACCCGCGAACGAAAACTCTGTGATATTTCATACTATTCTGTTCGTCATGAGACGACTGGGAGCACTGAAAAGGTGACCGCCGTTGAAAAACACTTCTCAGAGAGACAAATCATTTTCCTATGCAAATCTCTGCGCAATGTATGAGCGCAGTATTTCATCTTAATGAATCCAGCAGTTTCATGAATTTCTAAGAATGAGTAATGGTTGGAGAAGACATTATCTGACAAGGGAAGAGCCCTCAGTCGAAGTGGGGTTTCCACACGTTATGCATACCATTCTGCTGGTCTTGGGGCACTAATACCAAATCCGTGTTCCTTAGCTGCTCAATGATCTTCTGGGAAAAGTTGCGGTTCCAACATGACACTACGCTTTGTAAGTCTGAAGCGCCAAGGAATGTACGGGTATGGACGAATAGGCGGGTGGATAGCTGCGGAGACTATGGCGTAGGTGGTGAAGAGCGCGTTCCCTATGAAGCCAAACTTTGCATTTCTGCAAACTGCATGTGAAATCGCAGACAATTCCCGAGCAACCAGACCTTCGTCAAAAATCGTCTGCGAATTCACAAAATACAATTTGCAAAAATGCAAAGTTTAACTCCATAGGGGACGCAAACTCTTCACTAGCTGCACCATAGCCTCCGCAACTATCCACCCGCCCATCAGTCCACCAGTACATTTCTAGGCGCCTCAAACTTATATAGTGTAGTGATCATTATGGGGAATTGTAGCTTATAACTTTTCTTAGAAGATCACTAAGCAGCCAAGGAATACGGATCTGGTATTAGTGCTACGACCAGCAGAATGATATGCATTACGTGTGGAAACCCCACTTCGACTGAGGGTCCTTTCCTTGTGAGAAACCTAGTTGCTAGCAAATTTTCTCTGAAAGTCTTGTTGAGTAGACGAAATTCCGCAGACGCAATATTTCGGTGTTGCTGAAGTAATCGCAAATTACAGCTCACTCTCCTCACTTCATTCACACCAATCACTCTAAGATTGTTGTAAGCTTAACATCCGGGACTTGGGACCTGTACCGTTATCCGCTGACATTATATGGCAATGAGTGCTGGTGCAAGTCAATATAGGAGCAAAAGCGATGGACCATAAATGTCACACAAGATCACATATGCAACGATAATACGAGAAAGAGATTTAAGCAGCTTCGATTATCCAGAAAATGCGGGGTAAATTAGATGAAGAGGTGGGAAGGATTATGTCCGGTTTGCGAGCAGGGCTCGGCATGAGGTGGTTTTTACAATTCTTTGTGAACGAAGTCCCCGTCGCCTTTGCATCAAATACACATCCACTATGGAAAATCCCCTTCATGTTTGAAACAAGCATGCTTAACAAAAAGAGTGGAAAACAGTAAGAAAAACAACGGAAGAAACGATGAAGAAACTTGAGTTTGTGCTCGCGGTATGCTGTGTCGTGCACCGCTAATCATCGCGATCACCACACTTTTCACTCTAAATCAAGGCAAACGTCAAACCTCGAAATATCTTTGCTGCTATATTCGTCTGTCTGTAAACTTGTCTCAATGGTTTTCTACTAGAGCGAAAGAGAATCCTTCACATTTGACAAGGTCGACTATCCGTCAGAATTTATGGAAAGCAGTTATCTCGCAAACGAGCCACAGACGCAAGTCCATCGCCAAGAAAAGGTACCTACAAAATCCAGCTCGTTATTCCTTGATGCCAAGTATTCTAGACTACCATCACCACCACGACCACTCGAGTTGAGTCCAGTAATTATAAGAGGGATGGCTACAAGAAGCAGACTCAACTTTCGAATACCTCTTCGATAGAAAATATGGGAGTAGTAGAATCGAACGAATTATTTGACAAAACAGATGACGAAGTGTCAATGCCACATGTGGTTCGTCCAAAAATCCGCGACGATCCTCGGGTGGTAAACGACCGAGTAGTGAATAGCATTACAGAGTGCAAGATTAAGTCCAGAAGTGACCAAGTATGCATAATTGCACTTGGTTCTGATTCGTTCAAACAGGACTTTTTCAGGTCAGTGATGGAAAATTCAGCGAGTCTCAAGCGAAAAGACAAATCCAGACTAGCTACACATTCGAAGAGCGTCGCGAACAAACAGATATTCATGAAGCGGATGGGATTTACACCGGAATCGATTCAGCGGCCTCAACTCTCATTTCAAGCTCTGATATGAATTCGCTACCAAGTAGAGGAGGTAAGCTCCGAGTTTAGCGCACAATTCGAAACGAGGAGGAAACCCTTTAAGCAAAGATTGAGCGTATTTGAGACATTTTCGTAATTTGTGTGTACAGAGTGACCAAAAAACAGGCGTCACATATTTTCCTGCAAGATTTCTCATACAAAACAAAACGAAGTTCTAGAAATTTTATATATAAAGCTGAATGCCTGTTTGTATGTCTCTATGTCTGTGTGTACGTACGTGCGGAATAGGAATCTTTATTTTTGAACTGATTTGAACCAAACTCGGCACACATTTACTTCGTTGCGTGGAGCGTGTCGTAGGCTACCTTTTGTTATCGATCATATCGATTTTATCGATTTTTGCAAAGTTCAAGCGACAGGGCTGGGAGTTGGCACAGGGGGTAATTGAGCATGGTCATTACTAACATAGCGGGAATAGGGAATTGCCATGTAGAAGCGGGCACAGGGAAAGATTGTACAGGGATAGAGATGCGACCTTTATCATAGTTTTTTGAAGCCGAGCGGAGCCGGGTAAGCTAGCTAATATATATTAATCCTGTCAAAGAGGGTGAGATCTTAGTGTCTTACTGCTTCAACTTTGAGCTCCTGCACATTTTTACAGACTTCAGCAGCCATCTCAAAGCCATTGCATCAAAAAATGCTATGTGGAGAACGTACACGTTGCACACTCGTGGTGACTGTCCCTTTTCGAGTCGACTTTTCTAAGACCCGTATGCACGTACATCCCCGCGGGGAGGGGAGAGGATATAAAAGGGGATGGGTCATATCTCGCTGCTCTAGTTATCGGTATGGAGTTCACATGCCCTTATGTATGAGTATGGCAGATGAGAGGACACTGCTATACAAGGTGAATTTTCACTGTTTGCGGAATTCTTCACCGGATCACCTCACATTTTCAAAGTCATTCATTTTTCCATAAACTCGATGAAAAGTAACGAGGATAAAATATAGCACTGCTAAACATGTTTATAATAGAAACTAGCTGGCTTACCCGGCTCCGCCATATGTTCCGAACAGAAAATTCCATTTCTTAACCGATCCGGACCAACTTGGCACACATACACTTCGGGCCCCGGCGGGTGTCACAGTCCACTTTTCGTTATCGATCGGTATCGATTTTATCGATTTCATCAACCGCCGGGGCCCGAAGTGTATGTGTGCTAAGTTTGGTCCCGATCGGTTCAGAAATGGAATTTTCTATTCGGAACATACGTACATACAGACATACATACAGACATACAAACAGACATTCAGCTTTATATATAAGATAAGTGAAGTACAGAATATCGAAATCTTCAATGAACCAATGCTTGCGAGGTAGGGATAATCAAAAAAATTCACACTCTTCAGATTCCATTTCATTTGTCGAAAACATTTTTGGGGGGGTGGGGGGGGGGAGGAGGCGCTCGTTACGTGAGGGTGCCAAATTTAAGACGTCGCAACGCGACGTTACAGTAACCGCGCGCGGGGAGCAGCAGTGCAGAAAACTTGTCAGATTTATACCACTAGATTACCCGTGCTTCTTCTATATTGCTAGTTTTTTACATTCTTCAATTTTGTGACTTTTTTATTCTTCAAAGAGCTCATTTTACAATTTTTGTGGCAGACTTCAAATTAAGCAGAACTAATATGAGAATAGTCTGTGAACCTCAACAAAGGATGAGGAACTGAAGAACTATATGCTGCGGATCATGCTGGCTGAATACCACGAGTGGCGGTCACTACCAGCCTGTCGCGCGCGACGTTTTCCGATTGGCAGCCCACACGTAACGATACGCCCTCTTTTTTGACAGTGCCGTAGTATATCCCCAGTAGAATTTTGCAGCGTTTTTAGTGATTTTCCAGGGAGATGACTGACTTTGTGAGAGGTGATCCCCTGTGGATCTCGCAATGAGAATCAAAGAAAAGCATTAGAAAATATGACATACTAGTTGACTTACCCGGCTCCGCCCGGCCCTGTCATTATTATATTCGTAATCAGCATGCTCGATTACCCCCCTATGCCAACTCCCAGCCCCGTAGCTCAAATTTTGCAAAAAATCGATAAAATCGATATCGATCGATGACGAAAGGTAGCCTATGACACCCGCCGGGGCCCGAAGTGTATGTGTGCCAAGTTTGGTCCGGATATTCGGAACATACGTACAGACAGACATACAGACATACAGACAGACATACAGACAAACAGACATTCAGCCTTATATATAAGGCTGAATATACAAATATTCAGCCTATATATACAAACAGACATTCAGCCTTATATATATTTATATACAACTGGAATGCACAGTTGTAAGCGTTTTTCTATTTTTGGTTGCTCCCGCACAACCTGGGAGCATCCTAACTGTAAGGTTGCGTGGAACCAAACAAAGCCATAACTTTTCCCCTTCCTCACATAATTTTCCAAAATTTGAACCTAAATCTGGTTTTCAGATCAAGCTCTACCTATGAGTGTTTGTTTCAAACACTCATAGGTAGAGTTTTTTCGTCCCCTTTGTCTTGCTACGGCCTCCGATAATTCGAAAACCGGCTTTTCTCGCCTATCGTTGTTTTATCTCTAAATTTTCTCATCTTCTCTTCACTTCCGTCCGCATGTCGTTCGTTGCAGGTAAATAGCTGTACTTCCAATTACAACATAAACGGTATTTTGTAACCTACTGCAATGTCAAGGAGGTATAGGGCATTTGGAAAATCGTAACGATGGCGCGACCGCGCGACATGCATGCACTCCCACTTCTCGAATTCTATCTCTGACCAAATAGTTTTTCTGCTTACATATGTAGTATTGAGACACTGGAAGTGACTGAGATGAGCGTTGTAGTGATGCTTTTTTGGATGGGTGTTTTACCACCCTTGTGCGCAAGAACTAAATAGCTGTACTTCCAATTACAACATAAACGGTATTTTGTAAACTACTGCAATGTCAAGGAGGGATCGTAACGATGGCGCGACCGCGCGACATGCATGCACTCCCACTTCTCGGTTTCTATCTCTGATCAAATAGTTTTTCTGCTTACATATGATAGTATTGAGACACTGGAAGTGACTGAGATGAGCGTTGTAGTGATGCTTTTTTGTATGGGTGTTTTACAACCCTTGTGCGCAAGAACTGCAGTCAACTCGTCGTCACAATTTTGAAAATGAACCATATTTGTTTCCAAAATTTTTAAATGCCACTCCGTGGACCTGTCCCCAGGGGATCACACAATAAAGTGTGGCAATAACCTGGCATCTATTGATCGCAGGCACCAGGGTATGAGAACTTTGATGAGCCAGATAGAGAAAGAAGAAGAAAGATAACTAGAGTAGCCAGATATCATGCATACTTCTCAGCTCCTCTCCCCTCCTCGCAGGGATGTAAGCGCATACAGGCCTAACACATAAGATGTTGTAGAGCATTGCCTGAGGAGAAATCTAGAACTCTTACGGCAGTAATTTCTCATCCTCAAAATAAAACGACTGCCTCTCTGGTGCCGTGTTCAAGCAGAAGCAGACTGAAGCCCCTTCCGCATCAAAAGACTTCATTGGCGCTATTCATATATGTTTTGATATAAAAACCGTCTTTGACCCACCGTCATAACAGAATATTCCCGAAAAAGATATATCATATGTTATAATTTCATATATCGGCCACTCTGAAAATGTTTCCGACTCTTTTACCGCAAGTTTCAGCTGTAAAACATCTTCGTGACAAGATTGAACTGAGAGGAAACAACAGCGAGCAGAAAAAAACAAGCAAACGTGTCGATATCTTCAAAAGTTTGGACAAAAATGTAAGATTTTCCACTTTCACTATGTATTACATTGGCTGACCACTCTGCAAATTTAGAGCAAAGTCAACAAACAACATGACCACAAAAATGAAGACGAGGACATTGCTGAAAGTCGATATGAAACTAATGAATCGAGTGGTAACATATACCACGAACTCCTACGGCTACCACCCCAGACCACGCAAAATTGCACTCAGGATCACAGCTCAGCATACATCCCTACATACACCAAGGCCCAAATAGAAAGCAGTCGAGATCACAGCTCAGCATATGTCCCTACCTACACCAAGCCTGAGCCAGAGAAGCCTCAAGATCACAGCTCTACATACGTCCCCACGTACACCAAGGCAAAAATAGAGAGCACTCGGGATCACAGCTCTGCATATGTCCCTACCTACACCAAGCCTGAGCCAGAGAAGCCTCAAGATCACAGCTCTACATACGTCCCCATATACACCAAGGCACAAATAGAAAGCAGTCGAGATCACAGCTCAGCATATGTCCCTACCTACACCAAGCCTGAGCCAGAGAAGCCTCAAGATCACAGCTCTACATACGTCCCCATATACACCAAGGCACAAATAGAAAGCAGTCGAGATCACAGCTCAGCATATGTCCCTACCTACACCAAGCCTGAGCCAGAGAAGCCTCAAGATCACAGCTCAGCATACGTCCCTACCTACACCAAGCCTGAGCCAGAGAAGCCTCAAGATCACAGCTCTACATACGTCCCCACATACACCACGGCACAAATAGAGAGCACTCGAGATCACAGCTCTGCATATATCCCTACATACACCAAGCCTGAGCCAGAGAAGCCTCAAGATCACAGCTCAGCATATGTCCCTACCTACACCAAGCCTGAGCCAGAGAAGCCTCAAGATCACAGCTCTACATACGTCCCCACATACACCAAGGCACAAATAGAGAGCACTCGAGATCACAGCTCTGCGTATGTCCCTATCTACACCAAGTCTGAGCCAGAGAAACCTCAAGATCACAGCTCTACATACGTGCCCAAATACACCAAGGCACAAATAGAAAGCAGTCGAGATCACAGCTCAGCATATGTCCCTACCTACACCAAGCCTGAGCCAGAGAAGCCTCAAGATCACAGCTCAGCATACGTCCCTACCTACACCAAGCCTGTGCCAGAGAAGCCTCAAGATCACAGCTCTACATACGTCCCCACATACACTACGGCACAAATAGAGAGCACTCGAGATCACAGCTCTGCATATATCCCTACATACACCAAGCCTGAGCCAGAGAAGCCTCAAGATCACAGCTCAGCATATGTCCCTACCTACACCAAGCCTGAGCCAGAGAAGCCTCAAGATCACAGCTCTACATACGTCCCCACATACACCAAGGCACAAATAGAGAGCACTCGAGATCACAGCTCTGCGTATGTCCCTATCTACACCAAGTCTGAGCCAGAAAAGCCTCAAGATCACAGCTCCACATACGTCCCCATATACACCAAGGCACAAATAGAAAGCAGTCGAGATCACAGCTCAGCATATATCCCTACATACACCAAGCCTGAGCCAGAGAAGCCTCAAGATCACAGCTCTACATACGTCCCCACATACACCAAGGCACAAATAGAGAGCACTCGGGATCACAGCTCTGCATATATCCCTACATACACCAAGCCTGAGCCAGAGAAGCCTCAAGATCACAGCTCAGCATATGTCCCTACATACACCAAGCCTGAGCCAGAGAAGCCTCAAGATCACAGTTCCGCATACGTCCCCACATACACCAAGGCACAATTAGAAATCAGTCGAGATCACAGCTCTGCGTATGTCCCTACCTACACCAAGCCTGAGCCAGAGAAGCCTCAAGATCACAGCTCTACATACGTCCCCACATATACCAAGGCACAAATAGAGAGCACTCGGGATCACAGCTCTGCATATGTCCCCACATACACCAAGGCACAGATAGAAAGCACTCGGGATCACAGCTCTGCGTATGTCCCTACCTACACCAAGCCTGAGCCAGAGAAGCCTCAAGATCACAGCTCTACATACGTCCCCACATATACCAAGGCACAAATAGAGAGCACTCGGGATCACAGCTCTGCATATGTCCCTACCTACACCAAGCCTGAGCCAGAGAAGCCTCAAGATCACAGCTCTACATACGTCCCCACATACACCAAGGCACAAATAGAAAGCACTCGGGATCACAGCTCTGCATATATCCCTACATACACCAAGCCTGAGCCAGAGAAGCCTCAAGATCACAGCTCAGCATATGTCCCTACATACACCAAGCCTGAGCCAGAGAAGCCTCAAGATCACAGTTCCGCATACGTCCCCACATACACCAAGGCACAATTAGAAATCAGTCGAGATCACAGCTCTGCGTATGTCCCTACCTACACCAAGCCTGAGCCAGAGAAGCCTCAAGATCACAGCTCTACATACGTCCCCACATATACCAAGGCACAAATAGAGAGCACTCGGGATCACAGCTCTGCATATGTCCCCACATACACCAAGGCACAGATAGAAAGCACTCGGGATCACAGCTCTGCGTATGTCCCTACCTACACCAAGCCTGAGCCAGAGAAGCCTCAAGATCACAGCTCTACATACGTCCCCACATATACCAAGGCACAAATAGAGAGCACTCGGGATCACAGCTCTGCATATGTCCCTACCTACACCAAGCCTGAGCCAGAGAAGCCTCAAGATCACAGCTCAGCATACGTCCCTACATACACCAAGCCTGAGCCAGAAGAACCTCAAGATCACAGTTCCGCATACGTCCCCACATACACCAAGGCACAATTAGAAATCAGTCGAGATCACAGCTCTGCGTATGTCCCTATCTACACCAAGTCTGAGCCAGAAAAGCCTCAAAATCACAGCTCTGCATATGTCCCTACCTACACCAAGCCTGAGCCAGAAAAGCCTCAAGATCACAGTTCCGCATACGTCCCCACATACACCAAGCCTGAGCCAGAAAAGCCTCAAGATCACAGCTCAGCATACGTCCCTACATACACCAAGGCACAAATAGAGAGCAGTCGAGATCACAGCTCAGCATACGTTCCTATATACACCAAGTCTGAGCCAGAAGAACCTCAAGATCACAGTTCCGCATACGTCCCCACATACACCAAGGCACAATTAGAAATCAGTCGAGATCACAGCTCTGCGTATGTCCCTATCTACACCAAGTCTGAGCCAGAAAAGCCTCAAAATCACAGCTCTGCATATGTCCCTACCTACACCAAGCCTGAGCCAGAAAAACCCCAAGATCACAGCTCTGCATACGTCCCTACATACACCAAGCCTGAGCCAGAAGAACCTCAAGATCACAGCTCAGCATACGTTCCTATATACACAAAGCCACAGCAAGAATCCATTCGAGATCACAGCTCAGCATACGTCCCCACATACACCAAGACACAAATAGAAAGCAGTCGGGATCACAGCTCTGCGTATGTCCCTATCTACACCAAGCCTGAGCCAGAAGAACCTCAAGATCACAGCTCAGCATACGTTCCTATATACACAAAGCCACAGCAAGAATCCATTCGAGATCACAGCTCAGCATACGTCCCCACATACACCAAGACACAAATAGAAAGCAGTCGGGATCACAGCTCTGCGTATGTCCCTACCTACACCAAGGCACAGCTAGAGAGCAGTCGAGATCACAGCTCTGCATATGTCCCTACCTACACCAAGCCTGAGCCAGAAAAGCCTCAAGATCACAACTCAGCATACGTTCCTGTATACACCAAGCCTGAGCCAGAGAAGCCTCAAGATCACAGCTCAGCATACGTCCCCACATACACAAAGCCACAGCAAGAATCCATTCGAGATCACAGCTCAGCATACGTTCCTATACACACCAAGTCTGAGCCAGAAAAGCCTCAAGATCACAACTCAGCATACGTCCCTACATACACCAAGGCACAAATAGAGAGCAGTCGGGATCACAGCTCTGCATACGTACCTACCTACACCAAGCCTGAGCCAGAAAAGCCTCAAGATCACAGTTCCGCATACGTCCCCACATACACCAAGCCTGAGCCAGAAAAGCCTCAAGATCACAGCTCAGCATACGTCCCTACATACACCAAGGCACAAATAGAGAGCAGTCGAGATCACAGCTCAGCATACGTTCCTATATACACCAAGTCTGAGCCAGAAAAACCTCAAGATCACAGCTCTGCATACGTCCCCACATACACAAAGCCTGAGCCGGAAAAGCCTCAAGATCACAGCTCTACATACGTCCCCACATACACAAAGCCACAGCAAGACTCCATTCGAGATCACAGCTCTGCATACGTCCCCGCATACACCACTCCACAGCCAGAAAATCCACAGGACCATAGCTCTGCATACGTGCCTCCATACACGAAGTCACAGCCAAATAGCAATCGGGATCACAGTTCTGCATATGTCCCCACATACACCAAGTCACAGCCAGGAAGTCTGACGAAAGGAGGCGCACACCATTATTTAGGCGAAAAGGTGGACATTCGTGACATCGCTCACGGCAAGACTATACAGCAGACCAAGAATAACCGTAAAAAACTTTGACCTTCTCTGCAGCGTGTAGCCTTAATTAGTAGGAACACAATCAAAGAGACGCTCTAAGAAGTCGGTGGAGAGGAAAATATGAGATGCTGATGTAGATTTGAAAGGCAGGCTTGCAAGTAGAAACAGTCTGAACAGGTAAACCAAGTCACTCGGACGTCTACAGGCAAAAGACATGTAATCAAATGTGCTACAATATGAACCGCAGTATCAGTAGAAGTAGGACACACAGAGAGCAACTCGTGATGAGCACTGAAGCACTGCACTACACTTGCAACGTGACTTGTGACATGATGAAAATGCAAGTGGCGGCGAAAGCCCAGAAAAATGCATGAACTCTTCTATGTAGGAGCGATAGTATGATTTGCTCACTCATCTTTATCCTTAAACTGGAGCAAGATGCATAATAAGTCCGTATGAGTCGTTAAATCCTATTTGCAGGCTGTACATTCAAGAACTACGTCAGAAGAAATTGCTATTGGTATTTCTTCTTCATCGAAATTGGTGCACCTTTTCGTTGATTTCAAATTATTTGCTACTACTGAGCGGGCTGTTTGACTTGAGACACTTGCAGTTCCTGACAGCAAATAGCACTACAGAATACACCGTGAACGCATTTACACAGTTTTGCATATGCTTCATACACTATAAAATAAAATAAATCATCCTGACTGGTGTGCACTGTTTTAATTGTAATGTCCCCGTTTGTGGTAGCACTCAAAATGTTTATGCTTCCGCAGCTTTACCGTATACGTAAATGGAACATTACAATTGATTCGACGATTACCATTGACTATGCAGAATCTCAGTCTATAATAAATTGATGCAAGTTAAAGGGGAGGATGATAGGAAGAACTAGAAAGTGTTCGCCCAGAATATCTTGATCAATACAAAACTGATTCCTACTCATAAATGGCATTTTCTACTTAGAGTCAGCGTCCATCCAGAATTTCGCCCCCCATGTTTTTTCATTCTGGGGCCTTTCCGTGGCCCTGATTGCAGTTCCGCACTTCAAACTCTCCAAAATTCACCAAAAACCCGATTCCTAGGGACCCTGTCTTGAGGACGCGGACTAGTTTCGAATCGCTCGTCCTCGTCGGCATGCGCGGGAAGGAGCTGCGACTGCATGGGTGCAGTTGCAGCAGTGTGCAGCTTCTGCTCACTGGCATGTGAGTACGCGTCGAAAAGCAGACCCTGGCTGGGCGAAGTCTGATATCAGACTCCGCCCAGCCAGGGATTTCCAGGCCTCTTATCTCCATTCAGAGACAACGTTAGAAGACCGGACTTGACGACTGACTGAGAGGCTAGCTTTAAAGATTCTTTCATGGCTAAAGGAATTTCGAGCTACCCTTGCTGCACAGAAATTTTTACGAGCAAATCAAAAAATCCATTACTTCGGCCATCTCCGCGCGCGCAGATAGGTCAACTTCCTAACAATTGATGTTTTCTTGTTGTCGCGAACGGAGAAAGCTAACTTGGCCGATGGTCCCGCTTGCTCTCGTTTTACTCTGTCATATGCATTATTGAGTGCACCACCGTTCGCTAAACGTGAATTATTGCCACTTTTAAATGACTGAGTTTATCTTCTAACTTTGAGAAAAAATTGAAAAAATAAGACGTCCGCTTTGTTGAAGGTAAAGTGGGCGTATATTAGCCCATTACTCCCTGACCCTACAAAATATTACACATTTAGTTTTACGAATACTTCGAAAATTATGTGCACAGAAACTTTTTTGAGCATGACTGCATTTTAGCAGTTTGGCTTCGGGGGTTGGATTTTTATCACTGAGAAGTTTTGTCAAGCATTAGTGAGCACTAGAAAGAGTAATGAAAGTGCTTTCAGATGATATTCATATATCTGCAACAACTACAAAACTCCAAGAAACTAGGGTTAAAACAAGGCAACTAGAAATCGGACAGAAGTTTCGGAACAACCGAGTATGTTGTGTACTCGAACTTCGCACACCTCTTCGTTCCTTGGACAGAAGGAAAAAAGATTTCTTAGAAAAATAGTAAAAAAAACAATAAAATATGAAAGGCCAGGAGAACAGACGAGACAATGGCCAAAAGTGAGCGCCTTTTATAGCGCTCATTTCCCGCGCATAGCGGACATGATGTCGACTAATGCTACTGCAATCATAATATGACAATTAACAAGTGATCAATCACTAACACTACACCTCCCCAGTAGGGTAGTTACGAACGAAAAAACATACGACAAAGCTCAACATTGGCAAACAAATCAGATTTACATATACAATCGTCCTCACTCCACTAATCGGTCGGTGGTCGAATTTATTCGAGCTGGAGCAGGCCGGCCGCGGCAGAGCGCTGCAGACGCCCCTCAGCCAGACGCTTGCACATAAGCTTTTTCCTATTTTCTTCGTTTTCTTTGCTATTTTTCGTATTGCGGCAATGTTCTTGATCAGATTTTCAGATTTCGTACCGCTAACTATTGTTTTGTGCAGTTGTGCTCGTTTATTCTACTTTTTTTCCAGGTAAACCGGGAAAAAAAGATGCGATTGGAGATTTTTAAATGAGAAATCTTTTCCGGTAAGGGACATATAACATATGTGATATGATAAACCTGTGTCACAATTGCCTCCGATCGCATCCTTCTTCTCGGTTTACCTGGAAAAAAAGTAAAATAAACGAGCACAACTGTACAAGACAATAGTTAGCGGTACGAAATCTAAAAATCTGATTAGGAACATTAGGATAAATAGGAACAATAGGATAAATAGCAAAGAAATACGAAAAATATAAGAAAAAGTTCATGTGCAAGCGGTTGGCTGAGGGGCGGCGTCTGCGCGCTCTGCCGCGGTCAGCCTGCTCAGTTTGAATTCAAATTCGACCACCGGCCGACTAGTGGGGGTGAGGACGACTATAACAGCATTATTAGCATTATTAACCACTAGGATTATAACCGCTAAACAGCATTCCGGTTCTGCTCGATCTCCGGAGCTGTGTAGGTTGCATGCAGGTCGTGGTTCGATGTCGACTCGTCGAATTTGTGCTGGCATACCGCTGGATGCACATCTGGATATAATTTGTTCGCTTCTGCTTAGGCCGCAGCTGGTTGGTATGCTTCTTGCAGATCTCACCGCCAATCATTACCTCGTGTTTGACACGTTCAATACGTTTCATCATGGTTCCCTTTATACAGTGGAAGTGGGTGGTTTTCACTGCCTAGCGTATACCAAACTAGCTGGCCTACCCGGCTCCGCCGTATGTTCCGAATAGAAAATTCCATTTCTGAACCGATCCGGACCAAACTTGGCACACATACACTTCGGGCCCCGGCGGGTGTCATAGGCCACTTTTCGTCATCGATCGATATCGATTTTATCGATTTCATCAACCGCCGGGGCCCGAAGTGTATGTGTGCCAAGTTTGGTCCCGATCGGTTCAGAAATGGAATTTTCTATTCGGAACATACGTACAGACAGACATACAGACAGACATACAGACATACAGACAGACATACAAACAGACATTCAGCTTTATATATAAGATTACCATCTTCAAACTCCTTACGACATACTCCATGTTTCTTGTAGAATTATCTTTCATGCGTTTTCGTCTTTTTTGTGCAAGAGAATCTTCTGCATCTTCTGACATCTTAGTAACTGACACAACCTTATACGCAAGTCCCAGCTTAGAAACAACGCTGCTGGGCACGCGTCGTTCGAATTCGTGTTGGGTGTGGTCCTATACGGTTGTAATACTACATTCAAAGTCTCTTCTGTTGACCTCTCCTCCCCCTCTAGTTTCTTGATACCGCGATTCAGAGTATCATCGAGTTGAGGGTGGTACAAAGCGTACTTATAAGGGTGAGTCCCTTCGTCGCAAAGCTTCTTGATGATTCCGATGTAAACTGAAAGCTAGTTACTCACAACTGTCTGCGGCAATTGTCTTATATCTCGCAAACATGTTACTTAAAACTTTCACCATTTTCGCAGCCGAGATATTGTTCATCTCAATCATTTCAGGCCATCTGCTTTACGTGTAGACAGGCTAGAAACCCGAGCCTGATTAGCTCTTTTCGAGGAGTGCCTGCACCAAACAGTCATGCTCGCTGTTACCGACTGCTCACTAAGATATGGAGACAATCTAAGCTCCACCTGCTGAGAGCCTGTTTTGGAATCTGACCAGGGAATGCTGAAAAGGAAAAGCCCAGCCGAACTCCGGGTCAGCGAACCTGATCCTTAGCCAAAAACCTTCAGACGGATCGCACGAAGGTCAAATCGGTCTCAGATAAAAGGAAAAAACCGTGCCTTTATCGACAGGCAGTATATAGTTTGAATAAAAACATTTGCTCTATTCAAACCCTTTGAGTGCTGAAATTCGGACAGAACTAGAGAAAACCTTTCAGGTATATTCAAAGTCAAGTACAAAAGGAAAAAAGAAGAAAAAGACACAGCTTTGACATTTGGGCAAAGATATCAAGTAACATGAGCAAAATCACAGTTCACACTCAAATTAACCATCTTTCGAATTTCTAATTAATACAGAAATTCTAGATAAGATGAAGACTTGGAAAGTTCAGGCTGCGTAAATCCTGCAGTGAAAACTGTTTCGACTAACATCAAAAGCATCTGTGAAAACTAATTTTTCAGTTGGAAAATAATTTGCAAGGGAAAATTCTAAAATCAATTCCAAATGAAGGAAAAGTGAATTTGGGTTCGGAAAAGAGGATCAAACTCAAATCCACACTGAATGGGTTTTCAAAACTTAAATGTTAAGTAGGTACATTTAGTTTCAGTTATAGTCAGTTCCGCATTTGTTCTGTTCTTTAGTCATCACTATTATTATTCAAAGATCGTCTGTCAACGACAGACGATTCTGATGTGCCAGCGAAATCCGGCACATATGCGGTAAGCAATGACCTCAACCTACAACAGGAAAACGCTCAAAAGGTGAATTTCTCCTTATGAACCATAGCGTGTGGTATGAAATTCACTTACCGTTTACTTCTATGCATGACTCAAACATTCCTTGAATGATTTCCAATCATTCACCAAATAATTTTCTACTCTTTTGCCCGAATTTCAGCGACGAAAACTATTACTTGTTTAACAGTTTTGAAATGCCTTTTATAAATAATTTTTGGATTTTTCCCAGAATTAGCAATCAGGCAGAGTTGCGATAGGGGGAGCAACGGATCTTACCCCCCTCCATCACTTTTGAGCCAGAACCCGGATGAACCCCTTCACCTGAGGCTGATTTGGGAAGGTAATTTGAGGGTGGATCATGACCAAAAGCTATGGGAGATTCACCTCAGTCGTGGAACAGAATAACCACATACTCCATGAAAAGAAAAATTTCTATCCGTTACAATAAGACTTATTACAGTATTTGCTTTTTTCGCACTATCACTGGCGTCTACAATAGATACTGTAGCATAAAATATCAACTAAATTCGAGTAAAAATAACTTTGAAATATAAACACCCAACACGAATATGAGAATCAAAAAATATTTGAATTTTTTTCAAGAGCCCAAACGGTTGATGCTTGTTCGCTGCTTCTTTCTTCTTTCTTCCATTTTTGGAAAAAAATTCTTGAGCATATTTATTCTCATGCCTTAAGCTTTTCTAAGGCTTGTCACAGTTTTGAGATAGATAAACAGATAGACCCCTTTGCTTGTAAGAGAAGCAAGAAAAAACCAACTAATAGGTAAGTCTATGGCCCGTAGTAAACCCCCATCAGGGTATCTCTCTCGACGCGGACCGGCGTTGATCTCATCACGCCTCAGTCTAGCATCCGGCGAGCCATTGATCTGGATGCGGATCGCTTCCGAGGAACTACACTCAGGTTCGTTCTTGAAAAAGGAAAACCACTTGAGCTGGTTTGGTCAAGCGGGTAAGCGGTTGGAATTACACGCGCGCGGCCGTGGTTCGACTTCGACTAGCGACACACCTTTTGATGTATCGCTGGGCAATCTTCGATAGCGGCCACTAGGCAATCGATGATGACCGCTATCAAGGATTTCGCCTAGCAAATGCACGAATACAAAAACACAATTTGTGACGAAAATTTTACGAAAAAACGAAATGGTTGCAGCGTAAATTTAATGAAATGAATAAATGAGTTCTTGTTTCAAACAGCTAGTGAAAAAAACCAGTAAGGTTTACAAAAAAGAGAAGAATTTGTTTTTTTGTTATCCTCGCCAAAATCAGCTGTTCATCGATCCTCTCCTTTTCGGGCGCGGTTGTGCAGTTTTGCACAACCGCGCCCGAAAACTGCACCTTGCACATCAGTTCACGTTCAGGTCACTTGAACATGCACTGATATGGAAGAGTTGACTGCAGCAGGTGGACAGATGGTCAACTATCAGTTCACTCGCCATTCTTATAGCATGGGAGGGTGGCCGGTCATCAGTTCACCTGACGTGAGGTGAACTGATGGGATAAGCTCAGTTCACCTGAACTGATCGAGCTTTACTACGGACCTATATGTATAGTAATCTACCAAATTGTCGATGCTCGTGAAAACCAAAAAGGTCTCGCTAAAGACTGCAAAAACAGCTCACTGTGATATGCCTTGATTACCTTGAATAAATGAATAACTACGATTGTAAGATTACTTTTTTTGTGAGATGGAAGGGATTTAAATGCATTTTTTGTCAGTTAAAGCGAATCAGTAGATATATGGGTCAAATAAATCCCTCATATCTTACTGTTAAGAAGAGACAGAAAAAAGCCGACCCATGTCGGTGCTCCATAAGCTCAACTTTCGAATGGTGTATAGCTTGTTGACTTCCCGACTTCAAAAAATGCTTGCTCCGGTGACACATGAAAGCCAATACATTGGGAGCTGGGTGGAGCAAGCTAATAGTAGATAGCTCCACACCATTTTCAAAAACTGGGAAGTTTTTTCGCCCAGCAATCTACATACCTTCGCAAGCTCAGAAAAAGGGGATTCGACATAGACCACCGATTTCTTTCTAGCCCGCCTCTACCAAGAGTTACACTGCATTTTATCTGAAATCATGTCCATTTTCAACAGCAGATTTCTGCCAAATGAAGACTTAATCACTGCGGTTTATCTATCTATGTTAGAGAGCAAGTCTTCATTAACAAACCATCGACTTTCTCGTAGCACTCATTTGGAGAGCAGAAAGTGAGGACACAAAATCAGTTAATATATGATGTACATGAAATCCCTCATATCTCGCGGCACAGAAAACTTAGAAAAAAGTCGACGGTCTATGTCGATTCTCCATGATCTCATCTTGAGTGGTATAAAGCATGTTGGGGGTTTTTTGCTTCCCGGCTCTGAAAAGCACTTGCTCCAGTGATTGATAAAAGCCAATATATTGGGAGAACTGGGTGGAGCAAGCTAATAGTAATTATCTCCACCCCATTTTTAGAACAGGCAGGTTTTTTCGCCCAGCAATCTACATACCGTTCGAAAGTTCAAAAAGGGGATTTGACATTGACCGTCGACTTCTTTCTAGCCCGCCTTTACCAAGAGTTACACTGCATTTTATCTAAAATCATGTCCATTTGCAACAGCAGATTTCCGCCAAACGAAGACCTAATCACTGCTGTTTATCTATCTATGTTAAAGAGCAAGTCTTCATTAACAAATCGTCGACTTTCTCGTAGCATTCATTTGGAGAGCAGAAAGTGAAGACACAAAGTCAGTTACTATATGATGTATATAAAATGCATAAAATGCCTCATATCGCGCGGCACGGATGACTTAGAAAAACGCCGACTTCGACTCTACATGACTTCAGCTTTCGAATGTATGTAACTTGGTAACTTGTTGGGGCATTTTGCTTTCAGGGCTCAATTACCCCTTTCACTTTACAAGGATGAGAGTAGCAGAGGGCTCCAACTGTCGCACCTATGCACTCAGGTAAACAATTTTGAAAAGTTCGACAGTTACTTGAAATCCCAGTTTTCGTAAAGTTTTAAACAAAAAGAACGTTAACGTTGTGTCGAATTATTTTCAATCAGCAGATACTTCATAATGACTTTACAGTTTTTCTCTTTCATTGCAGCGTAATTTCACCTTTGCAAGATTATTTTGAAAGTTTTTGGCTAAGAGCCAGTTTCGGGGACCTGAAGTTCAATTGAGATTTTCCGCAATCCTTGGCCAGATTCTAAAACAGCAAGACTTAGACTGTCGTCATGTCCTAAGGAGCAATCGGAAACAGCGAGCATGACTTTATCCTGCAGGCTCCCCGAATAGAGCTAATTTGAGTCGGGGTCACCAAGTTTCCGCATCCGCTGTACGCATCTACCAGGACTAAGGGCCGCATGCATTAACATCCCCACTGGGAAGGGGCAGCTTAGAAGAAAAGTTTCAAACTCTGAAACTCCAATCTAGATTTTGCTCTGTCTATCCATCCGTAAGTATTCCCCGTGTCCTTCACTATGAACATCTTGAAGAGAAGCGAAAAGCTGCAAAAGCCGTAATTTTCAATTTTTTGTATGATCCTCTAATGATCCCCGGCGGCCGACCGTTTTTTCTTCAAAGTCGTTCTTAATTCTTCGAAATTAATAAAAGCGTGCCAAAGTTCCACTGATCACCAAACAGTGCTAAGCATGTTTCTAATAAGAACAATTGAGTTGAAATTTCGAACTTCTCGATGAACCCCAAGTTTCGGCTTATGGTTCATGACAATTATGATTATTTCGCTACATCGCTCTTTCTTATCAGAAACATGTTTAGCATTGTTGGGTTGAATAATCAGTACAATCAGACGTTTTTATTAACTTTGACAATCAAAAAATGACTTTGAAGAAAAGGCGGTCGGCCGCCGGGGATTACCAGGGGATCACATAAAAAGCTAGAAAATGTGGCCTGTTCAACTTCTCGCTCCTGTTCAATATGATCAAAGTAAAGGATAGTAGGAATACTTGCAGAGAGGTAGAGGGCGTGAAATCCACATATCTCGAGCTTCAGAACATGAAGCTTTTTTGTAAGCTGCGATACCCTCTCCAGCGGTGACGCTAATGCATGCGCCCCTAAGTAGAATTCCTTTAGGTCGACAAAGTCCATATGTATTCGCTGCCACACTCGATTCGCGAAAACCATGCTTTTAATGGTACTTTATCGAATTCTTGGCTAATTCCTCACATTTCGTGCACTTCATATAGTCGCGCTCACCCCACTAGTCGCTCAGTAGATTAATACAAATTTAAACTGGAACAGGTCAGTCACGGCAAAGCGCGGCAACTAAAACCTCAATTGGTTTGCGCACGTTTCTTCATCGCTTTTCACTGTAGATGTTTGTTGATCTTTGTGTCTGAATTATGTCCGTCACCAAAATTGATTATTTTGCTGTCGTGTTTTTGTACTGCCATTCTCGTTACTTTAATGGATCGGTAAGCTTAGAGAAACAATAAACTTCTGGAAAACTTCTGCACTGAATTTCTTATTGTTGGCAGTAAAATGTGCACGATAGTGTTCGACACATAAATTTTTCACCTGCATCGTTTTTAGAAGCCTAAATAGGTTACTCAAACAAAAATCGAGCATACTGCACAAAACACCTCTCAACAATAACAAAATTTTGATTGGGGAATTTCCATAATAGATGAATTAGCATGCAACGGTTTGAAAAAACGAAAAAGATATAGTCGTCCTCCCCCCCCCCCCCCCACTAGACACTCAGTGGACGAATTTGAGTTTGAGCAGGAGCAAACGGCTAGCGTCAGAGCGCGGCAGACGCCGCCTTAGTCAGAGTGTGCGCATATGCTGTTTTTCCATTTCTCTTCGTGTTTCTTTCTTGTTACTCTTATTGCGGCAATGTATCATATCAGATTCGAGTTTTCCGGTGTTCGTTGTTTTATGCTGTAATTGTCGTTTACCTTACTTTTTTTTTCAGGTAAAGCTGGGAATGCGACGCAGTTGAATATATTTTGATGGAATGTCGCCTATCGCCCTTTCCGGTAAAAAACACATGCACAACTCGGACACTCGCTGCAGCGGCGCACGCGCCATAATAGCGCTACAGTGCGAGCGGCGCGCTTTAGCTGAGGCTGCAGTGCGAGCAGCGCGCCATCATTCGCAGCTGGCGAGCGGCGCGCTTTATTACGGCCGGCGGCGCACCTACTCAAACACTCCGTGAGGCGGCGCGCGCGCCAAAATAGCGCTGTAGTGGAGCGGTGCGCTCTAGTCGAGACCGCGAGCGGCGCACAACTTATCAGTGAGCGGCGTGCCATGATGTCTTCCGCATTCTCACACGCTATAAGCACAAGCAGTACACGCGAAGTACGACGCTGTGTTTGAAGCTTCATCTTTAATCCAACGAGGTTATCGCTGCTTCGCAATGGAGTTGTCTTAAAGAAGTGGGGTTCTTCCACTGAGAGTCAGTTTCCAAAAGCATTGCGAGTAGGTGCTGAGTTTGGATTTGAGTTTGGAAATCCGAATCCATGGATTTTCTAAATTTGAAGTCTCAAATTCAAAGTCTGGAGCCAAGTTCATATTTGAAAAACTCAGAATCCAACTTTGATTTTTTGCCTGAAGCTGAAGGGTTGTCATTAGTCGCTAATACCGATTCACCGTGATTCACAGCGCTTCAAATGCGAGTGGCATTTTTTCGTACCGTGGGAGCGGCGTGCCATTTGCGTGGGCGCGCGTGTCAATTACTCGCGGCACGCGCGCCATTTGACGGCCGGCGGCGGGGACATGAGCCCACGCACGCATAGGGTACGCGCGCCGCGCAGCGATTGCCTGAGAGGCGTCGCTTTCGTAAATCAATTTTTCAGTTGAGTGTGCTCTCCAAGCTTTTTTTTCAGACCTGAATCTTTTCAAGAAGTATAGGTAGTGAGTTTTTTGAATGATGCGTTGGACATATATGTTCTGTATGGCAATATCCGTGCCATATGTGTATCCTTAATTGTGGCAATTGGGTGCACCACTCCAATCCCAGGAGATTCGCGCCTTCGGTGACATATCATGTTCCTTTTCCATGGACCATCCGTCCTGTAACTCGATCTTTGACCTTGAAATCCGTTAAAAATTTACCATCGATTTGCATTGGTGTCCCGTCCGCAGCTTTTACAGGCATCATGCACGGTTCTAAAGCTGGAGATCCCATCTTCTTCCAAGCTTTACAGGATATTAACGTTATATCTGCACCTGTGTCCAACTGAAGCTTGAGGGGACATCCTTTGACAACAACGTCAAGGTAGGTGCGGGCGTTTTCGGCGTCGAAGGCGATCACGTTTTTCCATTGTCTTCTGCGACCATAGGGCTGTGTCCTTGTGTTCCGCCGCTTCCTTCGGCCCGTTCTAGGGAATTGTGGACAACCTCTGCTGAAATGCGGACCTCCACATCCGAAACAATCTACTTTTTTCTTCCACACCGCATGGACATCGCGGGTCTCCTCCATATCCGTGTTGTCCATCTTCGAAGTAGTGTAATTCTCGCATTCGCTGACCAAGTCCTCGATTGTCAGCGGTAATTCGTCCGTATGTGCATCCAGTCGGCGAATCATCCTGAGGCGGACGTCTCGCAGTGACGGGTCCTGGAGACCGGCTACGAATTGTAGCGTCTTCATTCCAGTATAGTCGATCTCTTTGAGTCAAGCGTCCTCATCCATCCGCTTGATTGTGTTGGCGAATTCTCGAGGTGGTACAGACGTTGGCGTAAGCGGTGGGCAGGACGTTGGCGTAAGCGGTGGGCAGGTGACGCGGAGGCACTCGAACCTTCTCCTTATCAGCGTCTTCTTGGAGGCGAACAGTTTCTGAAGTTTATCGATAGTTGTGCCAAAATCCAAGTCGTGTGGCTTTGCAGGACCTCATCTGCATACTTCCGGTATGCTTCTTCGTCCAGCTTCATGAGGACCAGGTCACGCTTCTTGTTGTCTGGCAACAAGGACTCGCTTATGACCGGTCCGTACCTGCTGTACCAGTAGGCAAAGGTATTACCTGTGTCTTCATCGGAGACGAACCTTTGCACATCCTTGCTCAGCTGATCGTATTGATCCTTGCTGGCATCGTGTACGGCTACGCTTTGGTTGTTGGCCAGAGTAGCTATCAGCATCCTCATTTGTTCCTGTTGGGCTTGCATCTGGATCCAAACTTCTTCTTGTTGAAGCCGCATCTGCTCCATCATAACGTTGAGGACCTTCTCCAGATCTGCATGCCGCTCTTCTGCGACCTTCGGCATGGCTCCGCTGCAACGACGAGATCTCTCCCTCTCGTCGATCGATACCAGCTGTCAAATGAAAATTATCCGGAGAAGTTGTCCTCAAAGTCGACTGAGGGCTTCTTCTTCTCCTTGGTCGGCGATAGAGCTTCTTCTCGTCCTCGGTTGGTGGTGGAGTTCCTCTTGTCTTTGATTCTGATCGCCAGTTGATGTGGAACGCGTTGAGCCGTTGACGATTTATTAGAAAAACACAAGAGTTTCCCCTCTGCCTATCGGCGTACATGCCGAGGGTTCACTAGGAATAGTTTATTAACAACACGCAAATATATCAAAGCGCGGCGGGTACGCCGCAACCACAGAGACCATATCGACCTAGCTTATAGTGAGCGAGCAAGTTCCAATATAAGGGACGGCTCTACAACAATATTCGTGCTCAACATTTCGGATAACCTCTGTAAACCGAGTTTTTGCGAAATTTAACATTTTGAATTTTTGGACTACGGACACTTGATTAGCGCTAATTTTTGTGTGAAGAGCTTACTATAAGAGTCGGCTTGCTTCGAAAAGCGTCGTAGTCAAAAAGTCATTTGTAATAACAAAAATGTTGGAGTTAGAAAAAGTTCAAACTCTTGACCACTGCTTACAGCCTCCGCAGCAATCCACTCGGCCCTTCGTCGGCACCCGTGAATTGCCTTTGCGCCGCAAACGTGGTAGTGGTTATATAATTATATGTTTCGTGGTCGTCCTGGAGGTACTATCGCTCATACTTTCCCAAAACTTGAGCAGCTAAGGAACACGGATATTAGTGGCCAGCGGAATGACCCATTAGGTGTGAATACCCCCTTCGACGGAGGTTCTTCCTTTGTCCTCCTTCCACAAGTCGAAAATTGGGGTTTGTCGAAAATTTCGATATTTCAGTAACTTATTCACTCCTGTCAGCAACATGCTTAGAGGAAATGGTCAGACCTTAACCCAGCTGTACCAAACATGCATATCATCAGACTCGTCTTGAAACGCTGATTTTAAATATGTTTTTTATCTGCCAAGCGACTATCTAAATAGAGTTGTTAGCGTTCAAGTATGGCAAATTTTTCAAATTTCGACGAATTTATTTCCTTGAAAGGCAGCCCGATGGCGCGGATTTACAGTGGCCACGGTTATTTCGATTACAAGGAAGAAGCATATTTACCAAAAACCTAGATAAGGGTTTCTGAAACCTATTTCGTAGAACGTGCACCAAAAGCAAGTGGAAATTCTCATATATAAACGCTCATAACTTCTCCCAGATAGTCGCTTGCAGATAAAAAACCTATATTTAAAAGAAGCATTTTAAGACGCGTCCGATGATATACAACTTGTACGAAAAGGCTGAGATAAGTTCCGACCATTTCCTTATTAACACTGTTGGGTTAGATAATCAGTACAGCTTTGGCACGTTTTCATTAACTTTGAAAAAGGAGAAATGATGACATCAAAACCGATCAGCAGCAGAAGATTATCACGGGATCATACAAAGAGCTGACAAATGCAACCTGTACAACTCCTGGCTCCTGTTCAATATGTTTATAGTGAAGCATAGTAGGAATACTTAAGGATGGGTAAACGGTGGAATGCAGAAATTTCGAGCTTCAGAACATGAATTTTTTGTAAGCTGCGATACCCTCCCAGTGGTGATGTTAATGCATGCGGCCCTTGGTGAAAGTAGGTGATCAACTGCGAATGAATCTTGCCAATTCTCAACGCATAGCTAGGTTGGAACCTCAGAAGCCTCCAGAATGTGAGACGTACACGCCTTATATAGACTCTTATTCCTCTTTTATAGAGTGCCCTTACTTCGGATTCTTTCGGGACATTCAACGTTGATAACATATGTGCTATACGGAATGGCGCCTCGATATCATAGGGATCCAGAGCAGCAAGAAGATGGAAGCTAAGAAGGAACTAGCAAAGCCGCCTAGACTGTGGGATTTTCCCACGCTCACGGGCGGGAAAGCCTGATTCCCACCGCATGCGTGAGAATTTCACGGCAGAGCTCGAGAAAGTAAAAAGTGATTGACGTTATGTTCATAATACATACACGCATATATAAAATGCTCTGGCTAGGTTGAGATGGGCAAATATCGAAGGAGAATGGAAGGGGGGGGGGGGGGGGGGGTGAGAGCATGTATGATGGGAGAGGATGGGATGTGAAGAAAGTTGATTATTGATAAATAGTTTTCATTGGCTTTCTTGAATCTGCTGTTTTTGCAAGCTTTGAGCTTAATCAGCACAGCAATCGATTAGCTTTATCTAACATCAGAATATCAGAATCCCTACGTAAAAACGCGAGTTTGTGATAATGCATGCACATATTTTTTGTTGGAATTATTTCGTGCTTTGAATCGTCTCAAATAAAATTTCATCTCAAAAACATGCTATAGGTATTGGAGCAGTGGCAGCGTACGAATCAAGCGCAACAAGAAGACAGAGGCACCACACAGCAAAGTGTAAGTTTTATATGTAGTTGCTGTTGTCGTTGCATGAAAGTATTTTGCAAAATGGAGGAATCAGTAAGCTTGCAAAACATGAGATGGCTCCTTTATGTATGTGTTTCGCTATTTTGGTTCTCTGTGACCACCTCCTTCGAACTTGTTCCTCAAGTTTTTGCTCTGCTAGCAATCTCAATCAGCATTTTCTCCTTCGGGCATTAAACTCTCATTCTGTAAAACTCCTAGAGTTTAAGTGATAAAAAAGATGGCTTACTCTCACCTATGTTTCACTCTACACTGTATGATACTGTTAGATCATGGGCAAGTGACTCATTCATAGATGGATGAAGAGATAACTTTTTCTGCTGGGAGTAAACGAATTAGGTAGCAGTCAAATTTTTGAAAATTTCTACCAAGTGAGTCTGCTACTGAATAGGATGGTCATCTAACAACTGCAGCTTTCTCAATATTAGACTGTATCATAATCTAACAATCTTGAATTTTAACCGCAATAAGTCATATTCTTCTAACATTATGTATCTAATATACAAGGAATCGTAGTGCCAATTCAAAAAACATCACATAGCGGAGAACCGCGGTGCGTTCCCGAAGCGCAGTGCAGTCTAGCGCCTCTATTCACTGGTTCACTAGTAGACAACAACAAACCGTTTGAAAGAGCAAAGCAAGCTTCATGAAACAACTTTTGAATGTATGCGTTAAGCCTGCTCCAGATCATGTTTGAACAATCTAAAACACTCAGTTCCCGAAAAATGGAGAAACAATTGTATCTTTGCCTAAAAAAATTTGAATATGCAGCTTCTCAGGCTTATATAGTCCAAGCCAGAATTACACACACGTGTTGCATTTCTTTCCCAGCTAGAATTTGAGAAATTTCATGTTTTTGTCAAAGCTGCTGGACCATTCAAACATACCAGACTGCTGCCTCAATTCAGTTCGATTTTTGCATGCGTTTGATGCATTCTAAAAGATTTTCATGCCTAATGCGGAAATATTTGTATCATTACAAAGCGTTTTCCTTGCTTTTTCAGACAAATAATAAATATCAAGAAAATCTTCAGTCTAACAGGGTTGTAGACCCGAGAGCGCAGGTAACTGAAGTATGGTCTCTATCTCTACCATACCACATATTCTTGTACAAATATCTCCACAGTGCTTTCGGCTGAGTTAAGTCCTTTTGATGGTCACCGAATAAGGGTGTAATGAGTTTAAGTGTCACAATTACTTTTATACAAAATCGTCTTGCTTGTAGAATTTGTTGTCGGAAACTAATTCTTTACGTATATATTAGGTCGTTCCGAAAGTTCTTTCCGTTTTTTCATCATATCATAAAAACACGTGAAACGAAGAAAGAGAAATGCTTCAGGCAATGTCTGACGCAACTTTTCTTTCTCTTTTCAACTGCCATATTCCTGTGCCGCTCGGTCTTGTGATCAGTGAGATAATGGCCGAAATTTCGGACCTATGGTTTTTACCATGTCCAACTTTGGCAATTTTTCACTATCTTCTTTTTTGACTTTTGGAAAAGCTTTGATAGCAGTCGGATAGAGTAAACAAAGTGCAATGCAATGCAATTTTTTGGCAATTTCAGCTGGCTTTTCATTATTTTTTGAGATAACTTTTTCAGAAGTCTTCACTTTTTCAGAGTGACAAAACACACAAACGCTCTGAACATTAACAAATCTTCGATTTTCGAAACTTTCAAAAGTCGTTTATGATTGTACACTATTTTTACAAAGTAAATGAGCGTTTACCGCTTCGAAATATAAGATTTCGCATTTCACGGGCACATTATGAGGCGGGTTCAAAATCAAGATTTATGGAAATTTTATCGCCAAGCACCTTACAAACTAAGAAGAAAAAGCAATCATCAGAAATACGAGGAAAAGCTGCATCCAATGACACCTTAGTTATGCGCCGTTTTATGTTCTATGGCTTCTGGCATCCCCAAAAGTGGAATTTGATAGCATCAGAAAAATAATTCTAAAAATGTTTTGAGGCTAGCTATAGATGCCGAAAAATTGCATGATATTGCACTTTGTTTACTCTATCCGATGGCTATCAAAGCTTTTCCAAAAGTCAAAAAAGAAGATAGTGAAAAATTGCCAAAGTTAGAGATGGTAAAAATCATGGGTCCGAAATTTCGACCATTATCTCACTAACCACAAGAGCGAGCGGCACAAGAATACAAAGTGACAAACATACATACAACAACATACATACATACAAACAAAGTGCAATATCATGCAATTTTTCGGCATCTATAGCTAGCCTCAAAACATTTTTAGAATTATTTTTCTGATGCTATCAAATTCCACTTTTGGGGATGCCAGAAGCCATAGAACATAAAACGGCGCATAACTAAGGTGTCATTGGATGCAGCTTTTCCTCGTCTTTCTGATGATTGCTTTTTCTTCTTAGTTTGTAAGGTGTTTGGCAATAAAATTCCCATAAATCTTGATTTTGAACCCGCCTCATAATGTGCCCGTGAAATGCGAAATCTTATATTTCGAAGCGGTAAACGCTCATTTACTTTGTAAAAATAGTGTACAATCATAAACGACTTTGAAAGTTTCGAAAATCGAAGATTTGTTGATGTTCAGAGCGTTTGTGTGTTTTGTCACTCTGAAAAAGTGAAGACTTCTGAAAAAGTTATCTCAAAAAATAATGAAAAGCCAGCTGAAATTGCCAAAAAATTGCATTGCATTGCACTTTGTTTACTCTATCCGATTGCTATCAAAGCTTTTCCAAAAGTCAAAAAAGAAGATAGTGAAAAATTGCCAAAGTTGGACATGGTAAAAACCATAGGTCCGAAATTTCGGCCATTATCTCACTGATCACAAGACCGAGCGGCACAAGAATATGATAGTTGAAAAGAGGAAGAAAAGGTGCGTCGGATAGTGCCTAAAGCGTTTCCCTTTCTTCGTTCCACGTGTTTTTATGATATGTTGAAAAAAGAAAGAACTTTCGGAACGACCTAATAAATCCCAGTCAATAACATTCTGCGAATGAAAACAATCAATGACTCGAAAGTGCCGGTAAAAGAATGAAGCAAGAGGTCGCAGAGCCTATACACCAGTGCCTCTTCAACGCTCGCGGCATTTGTGAAGATTTCATAATTTGAAAAAGTACAGCGGTGAATGCGAGCACGAAAGCGAGGCAGAAAATCTTTTCATCTATTCCTAATCTCCAAGTCTAAAGGATTTTAAAAACTTTTTTGATCATAATTCAATCTTCATGATTTTTTGCCATTCAGTGATGGCTACTAATTATGTCTGCCATTTCTTATAGGGGAGCAGCATCACGTCAAAGAACGACAGATTGAAAGAAATGCAGATTCTCAACACTCCTTCTACGATGTTTTTCGTCAGCCATTTTATCCTTCTGATAGCCTAATGCTTGCTTAATTTAAAGAGTTTTAAATCATCAAAGATTTGATCCGATTTTTTGGTTTTTGCAGGCGTTAATTCTATTGGGGTGATCCAAAAGTAATGGGGCAGCTAGAGAATAAATGCAGTTTTCTCAAACAGAGAAGCTAATTGGAAGTCCAGGTTTTGATAGATGTTAGTACATAACAAAACCTTTTGATCGAGGTCTATAGTTGGGCGCTGTCACATGGCGTTAATTCTACAAACGTTTAAAACTGAAGCTCACCACTTCAAGTAATTTTGGACTTTGAGCAGCAACGCCGCAGTAAAACAAGTGAGCCTACCAGAGATACGTGCGCAGCAATGGGTGAGGGGACTGTCACCAAATCCACAATAGCTCGGTGGTCCCAAGGCTTTAGAACAGAAGATATAGCATCGGATATTAGGAGACATATTACTTATTCTTTCATCAAGGTAATCATATAAGCCCAAACTTAGCAGTTGCTTTTTGATAGTGCTTTTTAAGCTCTATCCATACATATGCAAATTACTTTGACTTTTCTCATTTTCAAAAGATTGTGTCAAAACATGATTTTAGCCTAAATCTGCGCCAAACACCGCACTTTTTCGAATAAAAAGCCTTTTTTGTATAAAATAATGTGCAATTTTTGAGTATTCAAGTAATCATTAGAAAGAGTTTGGAAAGCTCTTTCGAATGGTATGCCATATGTCGAGGGACTATCAGGTGCAGCGGCCCAAATTCGAATGGCGTTCAAAAAAGTCTGTCTGACTTCTTTGGAGCGCCATTCGAAGAAATGTCGGTGAGGTGCTGCAAGGTGCTGTCAAGATAACCTGCGAAGGTCACTTTATACAAAGGCGTTAAAAATGCTAGGCGTTCTTAGCTAATCAGAAAGAAATCTTGAAGAATGTTAAAAAAAATCAAGGTGCCCCATTACTTTTGGATCACCCTAATAGAAAAGGTCAAATTCAATGTGTTTTAAAAAAACTAGAAATGCCTTTCAAGAGCGATAGCGTTTGTACAAAGCTAAAAATCCACGTTTATACTTCCAAAAATTTGTAATGCAGAATTACCCTTTTACGTACCCCAGCACCACTTTAGCAAAAACATACATTCCATTTTCTCCACCAAAAAGTAAGCGACGTGTCCGAAGTAGAGAGCAGATGCGTGAGTTTCAAACAGAGCTACGGTTGAGTTTTGGAGCAATGAAGACTTTTTGAGTTGAGTCTTTGAACTTGATTAGAGCAAACATGATGCGCAATCTTAAAAGTTTTCACAAGCTTGCTTCACTCTATCAAATGATATGCCGGTACCTTTACAGAGTGTCCCAAAAGTATGAATACTTGTTTGATAGCTGATAACATTCTTCCCAAGAATTTTTTTGCCTACCTTTTAGCAATATTTTGTAGGGCAAGCTTCAACTTCAATAGAGCAAATCACCGATCGCTCTTCATTAATGTAGGATGACGGTAGAAACTTCAGTGGGTTTCAATGAAGACCTTATTGCCTCAAAAAATTACCAACAATCTGAAAATTTTTAGCGACTAAACTGAATACGATGTTCACACTTTATCGCATTCACCCTCTTGAGTTATGCCAGGTAAACCGCAGTAGCTGTACAATGCCTTCTATTGTCATTACACCATTCAAATAGCTTTATAAACTCGCAAAAGTTAAGTAGTGGAACAAGCACGCGTGAAAACCCTGCTGCACCACTTTTTAGGATTTTTGGAAACTTTTGTTGAAACACGACTAATCCATGATGACGCTGTAAGCCAAACAACAAAAATGAGTGGGCGCTGGCGCAGTTCAGTAAAGGTTGTTTCTTGTTCCCTGCATGCGACATACGACGCTTGAACATCGATGATGACCACACCAGATCCAGATGAAAAAATTGTAGCAGCTAACCTCTCAAATGCTCCATCCATTTCGCAAAAGCCACCGCCCATTATACGGTATTTTAGGTTTCAATTCGAACGATGGATCATCCGATCACAAATTCATTAATATTAATTATTTTTTCTAATGATAGAATGACAACTAGGTGCGTGAATAGGAAAATGTAAAAATTTGAGTTGAAAAAAAAGTTATTCTGAAATTGTTCGTCTTTTCTGATCGGTCACCAAGACTCACAGAACACTGACCGACAAGCGACTTATACTACTGATACAATGTCTCATCCTCTTTCTGACGGCTACATTTTCTCTGAGTCATGTAGTCTTGGCGATTCACCATGGCTTTACAGCCTAACAGTGACGCAAGATTTCCCCTAACCTCCTATCGTGCACTTGAAAGGGAAATTTTTATTGATGATTTTGACCCTTCGCAGTAGCGCGCATAAGCCTACTGAAGACATTAGCAGATTTTTCGTGGCAAACAAACTTGTTTGACACATTGACGACAGTGCCGCGCAATGATACGCGGCACCCTGAAATTCAATTCTGGGGCGCCTAATTGTTCCGACTTGTGCTCTTACAATTATCCTAGGCACTCAAGAATATTTCATGTTAGCCTGTCCCTCTTTTAGCAAATTCTGCCCACTCCGTTACCTCTTGCGCAAAACTTTTACTGTACTAAAAGCGCTTAAAAGAGGCTGACACCGGACACCTCAAGCGACTTCAACTTCGCCCCACCCCCATCAGCTAGATCGCGACTTCTCAGCGGTAATCTAGGCCCACTTCCCAAACTTGCTGGAATTTGCAGGAATTCTTAAAGGTCAGGCAAATGCCAGTATTTTTGCCGAGTGGGCGGAGTTGAAGAAGGCGGACTACCCCGCCCACCTACCGGTATCCTTTGCTTCAACCAGATCGGCTGCCGGAAGGCGGAGCTTCATGACTTAAGAGGCGACTGCTTGCGTCCGCGACGCGGTCTGCGCCTCCCTCGCTAACATGCTCTCTGATCATTTTTTTAGCCTTAATTAGGTCACGGGGCCTATCCTCCCGAAGCCGATATGGTTGAAGCAAAGGGTATGTCCATACTTTATGCATAGACTAGCTGGCTTACCCGGCTCCGCCGTATCCGGACCAAACTTGGCACACATACACTTCGGGCCCCGGCGGGTGTCACAGTCCACTTTTCGTTATCAATCGATGTCGATTTTACCGATTTCTATCGATTTTTTTGCAGAATTCACCTACAGGGCTAGGAGTTGGCACAGGGGGAAGTGAGCATGGGGATTCCGAATACAATATTAGTTTCCAGAATTATCGATTACTTTTATTGATTTTATCGTTTTGTAAATTTTGACATGCGAGGCTGGGATTTTGCACAGGGGGTAATCGAGCATGCTGATTACGAACACAATATTAGTTTCAGGATCGTCCATTACTTTTATCGATTTTATCGATTTTTTTGTAAAGTTTGACCTGCGGGGCTGGGAGTTTGCACAGGGGGGTAATCGAGCATGCAGATTACGAATACAATATTAGTTTTCAAGTCCATTACTTTTATCGATTTTATCGATTTTTTAAAAATTCGAGCTAGGGGGCTGGAATTTGGCACAGGAGTGTAATCGAGCATGCTGATCACTCCCCTTGGGGGCTTCGATAATCCCGAAAACCAATACTGTATTCGGAATCCCCATGCTCGATTACCCCCCTATGCGAACTCCCAGCCCCGTAGCTCAAACTTTGCAAAAAAATCGATAAAATCGATAAAAGTAATCGATAATCCTGAAAACCAATATTGTATTCGGAATCCCCATGCTCGATTACCCCCCTGTGCCAACTCCCAGCCCCGTAGGTGAACTCAGCAAAAAAATCGATAAAAATCGATAAAATCGATATCGATCGATGACGAAAAGTAGAGCCTATGACACCCGCCGGGGCCCGTAGTGTATGTGTGCCAAGTTTGGTCCGGATCGGTTCAAAAATGGAATTTTCTATTCGGAACATACGTACACACAGACATACAGACATACAGACATACAGACAGACAAACAGACATTCAGCTATATATATAAGATTAATGCATATACAGGGTGTCCCAAAAGCATGTGCACACTGTTTGATCGTAAATAACTCTCTTGTCATGAAGCCTTTCGAAACGCTTTAAGCATCATTCTGTGGAGCGAGGTTGAACTTAGATTAGCAGTATGCAGCGAATCATCAATCGCTCTTCATTACTGTAGAATTACGGTAGGAACCTTGCGAAGGATTTTTGGAAATTGAAAGCGATTTTTGTCTCAGAAGGAAAACAAGCAAGCCAAAAACTCTTGTACTGGACTAGTCGAAGTCGCTGATTCTAAATATGACGTTTGCACTCCACTGTAACGCTCCTTTTATGAATTATTTCAGGGTTAAAATGAAATATGTTTTTCCGATGTGTAATTACACCACTAAAAAGCTCGAAAAACTGGTAAAAAGTTGTGTAGTGAAATCAGCACGCCCAAAAACCTCGCTACACGGAATTCCAGATTTTTTGCAATTTTTTCCACGAAAAGCCTATTTCTACCGTGGCGCTGTATGATGAAAGTTCATACCGTAATCTTACAGTAATGGAGAGCGATTGATGACTCACTCTATACTGTAAGCCTAAGTTGAACCTCGCTTTACAGAATGATGCTTCAAACTTCTCTAAAGAGTAGAGAGTTATTTACGACCAAACAGTGTATACATACTTTTGGGACACCCTGTATACAAGCGCAGGGTGTTCGTTATACTACAAAGCCTTGGCTGCCAAAGCTCGCCGCCATAGTCGACACGCTCGCCGAGCTGGCTTACACAAACATTCAAAAACCGCTTTAAGACTTTAAAGTGCGGCATCGTCTCCGCGATGAGGTCTAACTTGTCCATTCTCTTCTTTTTAATTTGGCTTCATGTTCTTTTTATTATCAAATGTATTAGGTTGAACCGAAAGTTCTGTCGCACCATTTTCAAAAAATCATAACTTCTTTCCCTCACAACGTTTTTGCGCAAATCAAATTTTTTCTGAAATCGTAAAGCATGTTGCTTCCAAAACTCCCTTGAGGACTTTCCAACATGCTCAGTTTGCAGAGATAAAAATGAAAGAACGAGATCATTCGAAATTCGGAATTTTTAAGCAAGAATTTTAGAAATTCAGAAACTGTGCGATAAAATCCAGAAAAGTCATTATCCTAATTTTTCTTATATTTGATTACTAACTGAATCAAGTCTGTGCTGATCGAGGTCTTCTTTCAGAAGTTATGATTTTAAAAAAAATGCCGAAAAATCGATTTCTCAAGAATTCTTAGAAAATTGATTTTTCGGCATTTTTTTTTCAAAAAATCGTAACTTTTGAAAAAAGAGCTCGATCGGCGCAGACTTGACTCAGTTAGTAATAAAATATAAGAAAACTTAGAATGATGGCTGTTCTGGATTTTATCGCACAGTTTCTGAATTTCTAGAATTCTTGCTTAAAAATTCCGAATTTCGAATGACCTCGTTCTTTCATTTTTATCTCTGCAACCCGAGCATGTTGGAAAGTCCCCAAGGAAGTCTTGAAAGCAACATGCTTTACGCTTTCAGAATAAATTTGATTTGCGCAAAAACGTGGTGAGGGAAAAAAGTTATGATTTTTTGAAAATGGTGCGACAGAACTTTCGGTTCAACCTAATATAATTAACTGAGTATCCTCGTTATAAGTAAAAGCAAAAATACGGAGCGCAAAAAGCGTCATTTGGAAACAGTATAATACCGCTTATAATTCGTCAGAAAAGTCGCCAGAGTGCAGCAGAGTGCGCCAGAGTGCGGCAAAGTGCGCCGCGCTCCACTATAGTCCGCCGGAATCCGCGTCGCATTGCCAGATCCCGCTTGAGAATAAACGATTTTTGTATATGAGGACATCGTTCGATTCAGCTCGGCGAGACACATTATTCGGTATGCAAAAGTGCCATAATACATCGAGGTACAGTATATACGGTAGGCAGTAAATTTTCGCTCAACTTTGCAGATTTTTGTCTGGTGAGATTATTCAATGTGCTGGTAACAACATCGCAACTGATTTGCTGCTTATGGCACATCGTACGGATGCTTTAAATTATGGTAAAGAATCATTTCGAACTGTTCTAAGTCCAGGTCAGGGTATTTCTGATGCGCTGATTGCGATAATCACATTCACTTCATGGCAGAGTGCGCAGAGATATCTGCGCTGTAAGGTCTTTTTATGTTCGAAGTGTGCCTATTGTTGCTTGTTTTAACCAGAAAGATCGCACTGGCAATTTGAAACGATATGGTAATATCAAACGCGCCTTAATAAGCTGATCCATCTACTTCCTTTTTCTGCTGAACGGCTCTCTAATACAAGTTATGGGCGTCTCCATATTTCGCAAACAATCAGTATGACATACCAAAGAATCAGCGGTGCAAGGACCTTTCAATATGTATCTGCTAAAGTTTTTGCTCTTTGTAGTCAGTACACACAACATCATGCCCATTATGGTTATTTGAAATGGTCTTCAAAGTACAATATGCGGACGTAAAACTTCAATAACCTCATACTTCCAACCGCTCATAACTTCTCTCAGGGACTCCATCAGCAGGTAGGGAAGGTAGATATCCTTATCAAGACGCTTTGACGACATGCATTTTACCACATTTTACCAAGATCGACAGGAGGGGTGATCCTGAGATTTTCCATAGCAGCTAGTATTAGTAGCTAGTATTTACTAGGACGTCATGTTGTAGAGTACAATTGACGTTGTTATTTAGCGCTTGCGTGATTTAGCTGTGCATAGTAAGTATAATATTTTCGTGAGCACGTGTTTTCACATAGTATATCGCAGCGTACATTGCACTTAAAAAGCTCTGATGAGTATTTTTCAGTAGAGCTGTGTCCACATAACATCCTTGACAGAAAATTATTTGAAGGCTTTTCTTCAAAACCAAGAGAAAGATTGGTGAATTTCGGAAATATGCAAGTTCTAGGAACCAACATTCTGCCGTAAGTCTATAGCAGCACCTTAAAAAGCAAACTTTGCATCAATACTGTAATCTGCAATGCCATACTGCCACCTGAACTAAGTTTCGCGTCGATCTGAGGTCTTCACTTACGTTCTTCAAACGAGTTTATGCAAGTTCGCAACTCAGCGCTTTCTGTATAAGTGAGATTCCTATTGGCATCAGGCGATAGAGCAGCCCCCTAGTTTCTAGCAGCAAACGAAAAGCGCAGAAAGTCCTTTGCTGCAAGGATGTAAATGGCTAGCAAACTCAGGTGAAATCCATGTTTGTTTGAAATTGTTTACCGTAGCCCTACAGTAAGAAGCTATGTTGCAAATCAAATGTAATTTTCATGATCAGCAGGTCGGTTATCCTCTATGGGCAGACTTTCTGAGAAAATCGAGACATTGAATTTTTTCATTACTCGCTCTCGAGCTCGCCGCGTGTTTTGGCTGAAATATCAATAATATTGATGACCTGAAACTTCACCCTCCAAAGTTCAGGACCCACTGTTTACAAAAACCTCAGTTATTCCGCACGAAAGGGTTTTCCTGTATAGTTACAGTAAGCAAGATCTAGTTAAGTCACGCAAGCTCGCTAGTTTGCCGCCCTTTTCACCATCCGCTGAAGAACTGGCCCGCGCATTCTTGTAGGCTAGAGTCCTTGTGAACAGTGCAGTCGGACCATGCTTTGACTATGCCTTCATCTGCACTACTTCCCAGATTATTAGCATACAAATTCACGTTCTCATAAACTTTATCCCAAATTAAAAATTGCGTATTTTGCGAGGTATGTCACAATTGCGCAACACGCTCGTTGAAGATACCAAGTTCATCACGAAAGAAACCCGACAGCCTTCTCCAAAGCGTTGAGTTGCGACCAGAGGTGCGATAGGTGGAGCCGGGCCCCCCAAAAGTGAAGGTGGTTCCAGCTACCACTGGCCGGCCAAAAGTGAAGGTGGTAGTGCCGGACACTCACCTCCTAAAAACGTCGACCGGGGGGGGGGGGGGGAGAAGGGGGGGGGACTTCGGATAATTGAAGAACTCTGACCCAACGGTCTCCTTGAGGGCCAACAAGTGTGACCTAACGGCCCTCTTTAGGGCCACAAATACGATGAGTATAGCGGCATAAAAATAAAATAAAAAGAAATGAATATGTTATTCAAATGGTCTATTTGTAAGTAAATCCCAGTTAGACTTTACATATTTCATTAAGTAGATTTTGTTATAACGTACTGCGAATAAAGTAGGTCGATCCAGGCAGTAACCACCGAGAACCAGAATTTCAAATAATAAAATAGCGAAAAATCATGCGAAATTTCCACTGTTATAAATCTGATGGTTGAAGATGTCAGCAACTGCGACTTCATAGGTTTTGAAGGGCTAGTGTTGTTCTACCAGTCAGTGAAAGAATTAGATCGATCTGAGCAGTACTCGCCGAGAGCGAGAATTTTAAAAAATTAAGCGATTTTAGGTTGCTTAGTGACAGCTGACGTTTAAACTCCTATAAATCTGGAATGTGAAAATATGCAATGTTGCGACTTCATAGGTTTTGTGGAGTAAGGATTGGTCTACCGGAGTATGCCTTAGCCGTACCGATCCATTGAAATAGCGCCGAGATCCAGGGTCTTGAAAAAGCAGGTAAAAAACCGCTTTTTGAACTTCAACAGCTCATAACTTCTTCAGAATTGCATGAATCATGTTGCGACTTCATAGGTTTGATTCTTCTCATCAAGAGCTTTCAGATGATATATAATATGTGGGGGATTCGCGCCTATCACGGCATATGCCCGGGGGTGGAGACTTTTCACCCCAAAGTCTCCACTGGCGGTCTCCGGCCAATACATTAATATGGGCGAGGTGGAGACTTTGGGGTGAAAAGTCTCCACCCTGGGTTAGAGCCGCAAAAATCATTGAACCCCCCACATACTATATATCATCTGAAAGCTCTTGATGAGAAGAATCAAGTCGAAGTCGCAACATGATTCATGCAATTCTGAAGGTTATGAGCTGTTGTGAAGTTCAAAAAGCGGTTTTTTACCTGCTTTTTCAAGACCCTGGATCTCGGCGCTATTTCAATGGATCGGTACGGCTAAGGCATACTCCGGTAGAGCAATCCTTACTCCACAAAACCTATGAAGTCGCAACATTGCATATTTTCACATTCCAGATTTATAGGAGTTTAAACGTCAGCTGTCACTAAGCAACCTAAAATCGCTTGATTTCTTTAAAATTCTCGTTCTCGGCGATCACTGCTCAGATCGACCTAATTCTTTCACTATCTGGTAGAACAACACTTGCCCTTCAAAACCTATGAAATCGCAATTGCTGACATCTTCAACCACCAGATTTATAACAGTGGAAATTTCGCATGATTTTTTCGCTATTTTATCATTCGAAATTCTGGTTCTCGCGTTTACTGCTTAGATCGACCTACTACATAGATATATGCTCTCAATTATTTTTTTTGCGTTCCTTTTGCTTAGTTTCCTTCTTATAGCCTCAGCAAAAAAAATTTTTCAAACACAAAAGTGAAGGTGGTCACCCCGTACCAGCTCAAAAGTGAAGGTGGGCGGAGACTCGGCTCCGACTATCGCACCTCTGGTTGCGACCTTGCATGAACTCGTTCGAAGAACGTAAGTGAAGACCTCAGATCGACGCGAAACTCAATTCAGGTGGCAATATGGCATTGCATTTTTGGCTTTGAAGAAAAGCCTCCAAATAATTTACTGTCAATGTTATGTGGACACAGCTCTACTGAAAAATACTCATCAAAGCTTTTTAAGTGCAATGTACGCTGCGATATAATATGTGAAAACACGTGCTCACGAAAATATTATACTTACTATGCACAGCTAAATCACGCAAGCGCTAAATAACAACGTCAATTGTACTCTACAACATGACGTCATAGTAAATACTAGCTACTAATACAGCTGCTATGGAAAGGAAATGATCTCAGGATCACCCCTCCTGTCGATCTTGGTAAAATGTGGTAAAATGCATATCGTCAAAGGCTGGGTTCATACTGATTCCCATGTTCTGGAACTGTTCCCGCACAGTTCTTGCACTGTGCTGAAACTGTGCGGGAACAGTTCCAGAACTGTGCTGCATGCGCTGCAGCGGCCCCGCACCGTGTTGAACGGCGGGAGTTGGAGAATTTTGACCGTTCTCAATGGTATTTCTTTCGAATTTCTCTCATTTTGGCCTTATTCCTCCACCCCGCTTCCACTTTTGATCAGCCGAACTTCAAAACTCGAAGCGGGGTAGAAGAATGTGCGCATTTCTGCTCTGCGTATGCGACAAAATGAGTGTTCTTGGGTTCGTCCAATCTCTCTTGATTTCCTTTTTTGATTTTTGTTCAAGACAACTTCATTTTTTCCAAGAAGCGGAGTAGGAGCAATTCTGAAATTGCATGTCGGACTTATCTCTTGCTTTTGATAATTTTGAGCGTTCTCAGCCTCTTTCGTTTTTCCATATCGTTGCTTCTTCGTTCTTTCTTCTATCCCGCTTCTCCTAGTGATGAGAAAAGCTGTGAAGCGCGGGGTTAAGGATTGAACGCTGTTCTGCTCCATGTATCCGGGAAGATGGGCTGTCGTGCGCTTGTCCATTCTCTCTTCGTGATTTTTGCTCAAAACCGCTTCATTCGTTCCAGGAAGCCGCTGCGTAGTTTCCACAGCCATCGGCCACGAATTAGGAAGTAGGAGCGATTCCGAAATTGCATAAATTGGGACTTGTACCTTGTTTTTAATGAGTTTTTTTTGGGCTTTTTCAGCCCCTTTCCTTTTTCAATATTGTTGCTTCTTCGTCCTTTCTTCTACCCCGCTTATCCTAGTGATGAGAAAAGCTACGAACTTGAAGCGGGGTTAAGAACTGGACGCTGTTCTGCTTCATGTATCCGGGAAGATGGACCTTCGTGCGCTCGTCCATTCTCTCATCGCTATTTTTGTTCAGATCTACTTCATGTGTTCTAGCAAGTCGCTACGTAGTCTCGCATCTGTATTAAAACTGGCATAGACATCTCTAGAGCACATGGAGTAGGCCTGAACAAAAATGGCAGAGAAGATGGACGAGTGCACGAAGGTCCATCTTCCCGGATACATGAAGCAGAACAGCGTTCAATCCTCAACCCCGCGCTTCACAGCTTTTCTCATCACTAGGAGAAGCGGGGTAGAAGAAAGAACGAAGAAGCAACGATATGGAAAAACGAAAGAGGCTGAAAACGCCCAAAATCATCAAAAGCAAGAGACAAGTCCGATTTCATGCAATTTCAGAATTGCTCCTACTCCCTAATTCGTGAGATGGCGATGGAAACTAGCAGCCGCTTCCTGGAAAAAATGAAGCTGTCTTCAGCAAAACTCACGAGCAAAAATCAAAACTAAAATCAAGAGAGAATGGACGAACCCATGAACACTCATTTTGTCGCATACACAGAGCAGAAATGCGCTCATTCTTCTACCCGGCTTCGAGTTTCGAAGTTCGACTGATCAAAAATGGAAGCGGGGTGGAGAAATAAGGCCAAAATGAGAGAAATTCGAAAGAAATACCATTGAGAACGGTCAAAATTCTCCAACTCCCGCCGTTCCACACGGTGCGGGGCGGCTGCAGCGCATGCAGCGCAGTTCTGGAACTGTTCCCGCACAGTTCCAGCACAGTGCGAGAACTATGCGAGAACAGTTTCAGAACAGGGAATCAGTATGAACCCAGCCAAAGCGTCTTGATAAGGATATCTACCTTCCCTACCTGCTGATGGAGTCTCTGAGAGAAGTTATGAGCGGTTGGAAGTATGAGGTCATTGATTTACGTCCGCACATTGCACTTTGAAGACCATCTTATATATAAAGCTGAATGTCTTTGTCTGTATGTCTGTATGTCTGTATGTGTGTACGTATGTTCCGAACCGAAAATTCCATTTCTGAACCGATGCGGACCAAACTTGGCACACATACACTTCGGGCCCTGGCGGGTGTCATAGGCTACTTTTCGTCATCGATCGATATCGATCTTATCGATTTTTATCGATTTTTTCCCAAAGTTTGAGTTACGGGGCTGGGAGTTTGCACAGGGGGATAATCGAGCATGCTGATTACGAATACAATATTAGTTTTTAAAATCGTCCATTACTTTTATCGATTTTATCGATTTTTTTTGCAAAGTTTGAGCGACGTGGCTGGGAGCTTGCACAGGGGGTTAATCGAGCATGCTGATTACGAATACAATATTAGTTTTTGAAATCGTCCATTACTTTTATCGATTTTATCGATTTTTTTTGCAAAGTTTGAGCGACGTGGCTGGGAGCTTGCACAGGGGGTTAATCGAGCATGCTGATTACGAATACAATATTAGTTTTTAAAATCGTCCATTACTTTTATCGATTTTATCGATTTTTTTTGCAGAGTTCACCTACGGGGCTGGGAGTTGGCACAGGGGGGTAATCGAGCATGGATTCCGAATACAACATTAGTTTCCAGGATCATCGATTACTTTTATCGATTTTGTCGATTTTTTTTGCAAAGTTTGAGCGACGTGGCTGGGAGCTTGCACAGGGGGTTACTCGAGCATGCTGATTACGAATACAACATTAGTTTTTAAAATCGTCCACTACTTTTATCGATTTTATCGGTTTTTTTGCAAAGTTTGAGCGACGGGGCTGGGAGTTTGCACAGTGGGGTAACCGAGCATGCTGATTACGAGTTCGATCTTTGTTTGGCGCTATTCGGCTATCCGGGCCCCAAAATTTTTTTGTGGTAGAGCTTGCTCAAACTTCGTGTATAAGGGTTATCTTAAGAGCCGGGCATATTTCAAGCGATTTCAATCGCGACGCGATTTGGCAATATTCCAGGTGTCCATAACTCATTGTAAGCACATTATAAATGGACAGAAGATAGGGCATTTCATCAGTTTACGTAAGTTATACACACTATGCATGTGCAGTTTGCTAATGTTGGATCCGAAGACTTCTGGCGAATTGCCAAATCGCGTCGCGACTGAAATCGCGTGAAGTATGCCCGGCCCCTTACATGCTGATTACAGATATCACACTTTCTGCGCAGGACGTCTTCCCGTGTGGTTACGATAGGTGTACGTAGGAAGTCAAAATCATGAATTCGGCTACAGTTCGATCCCTATGGCTTATTCGACATGCTAATTACGAATATCATCTCTCTCTCTGCATATTGGGACCCTTTCATAGAGTTATGGTGGTTATACGGTATGGGGTCGAAAACATAGATTTGCTTTAAACTTCGTGGTCAGGTGGTGAGTGGTCATTTAGCGCGCTGGACATGAATATCATGATTTCGAAGGATAGTGCATTTTCTTGGGTTACGGTTGATGTAGATGGGTCGAGGTTCCAGATTTCCCCAAAACCTTACCTGTAACGGTTCACAAGTATATCGCTTATGAATATGATGCTTGCTCGCTGTCATAACGCAATAGTGAATTTATGGTTTGCAGGGTTTGTATGGACATTTTTTCGCTTTCGGGCATTTAGATCCCAGATATTCAAGATATGGGGAAACGGTCGTTTTGCATAGCGATCTCCAGCGCGATCCTGATAACCTGTCCCAACGCGTAACGCACGCGGCAATTTCCCTCCCCTGTTTTTGCTTAGGCAAAAGCCGCCGAAGGGTGTATCGCGCGCGGCAGTGGTCCTATAAGGAAAACCCTGTCCCAACGCGCAACGTACGCGGCAAATCTCCCTCCCCTGTTTTTGCTTAGGCAAAAGCCGCCGAAGGGTGTCTCGCGCGCAGCAGTGGTCTCATAAGGGAAAGCATTACGGTCGTGGGAAACTTTTATACCACACGAATTGCCTTTATCGTGGGGATTGAGCACGATATTCTTAAAACAGCACTTTAGGTAATTTTTTGCTAAGGTTTCAGGCAGGTTCATGATTTTTACCCGTCGCCATGTATCTACCGTAACTCTGCGAAAAGGTCTCAAAACGCAACGAGAGTGTTTTAGACGTGGTCAGAAGATCGAATCTCTCTAGACCGAGTTTCAGCCAAAACTAAGATTTCGCCCCTCTGCAGTATACCTACCATAACTCAGTGAAATTGCCTCAAAATGCCGAAGGAGTATGATATTTTTAATCAGCATGTCAATTAGCCCCCCCTCAAAGTTTCAGCGAAATCCATGATTTTAGCTTCTTATGTGTACCACCGTAAATCCAGAAAATGGCGCTATTGCGCGAAATGACTACGATATTCGTCATTAGCGGCTTTAATAATCCCCATGTACCGACCTTGAGCGAGATCCAACACAAAAACATTTTGGGGCCGGATAGCCGAGTAGCGCCATCAGTTTTCGGAATTATCCTTACTTTTACCGGTTTTATTGCTTTTTTTGCAAAGTTTGAGCTACGGGATTGGGGGTTGTTGAGGGAGGTAGGTGAGCATGCTAACTAACACAGCGGGAATAGGGAATTGCATGTAGAAGTGGGCACAATGAAAGGTTTTACACGGATAGGGATAAGATCTTAATCATAGCATTGACAGGGCCGGGCGGAGCCGGGTAAGCCAGCTAGTTTCGAATAACCATAATGGGCATGATGTTGTGTGTACTGACTACAAAGAGCAAAAACTTTTCAGGGGGGCGACGTAGTTGATGGGGTTTGGCACACCCCCTTGAAAGCTGTGGCTGCCACAGCTTTTAAGGGGGTGTGCCAAACCCCATCCCCACCCCATTAACTATATCAAAAAAAAACATTTCAGCGAACGGTATTTATATAAATCGATAGCCTAAACCTCGTAGATTCCATAGAAATGTTTTAAACCTGATTCATCTTCTTAGCTCTGAGTAATATTTGATGAAATCACAGCCATTGAAAGCGAAAAATGGGAAAAATAAGATTTTGGTTGGCTTCTGATTCCACAGTTTGGTGGTCTTTTAAAACGGGATTTCTGAAGTGGACAAAAAAGGAGTAGTGCTTTGTCTTCGAGGGCAAAAACGGATAGCTAATTCACTTTTGAAACAAAGTTAACCATGTTGGAATATGACCATTTCACTTAGGTAGCCCAGTATCTTCAATCTTCAGAATTCGCCCAAACTTTGTCTACAGGGGTTATTTGATATGCTAATTATGAATACGATATGAATATCATGTTTTCACTATTATCAGATTACCTAACTACGACCCCCTCCCCTTTTGACTCCTCAGTAGACCTCTTCTCCCCCCCCTGGTGTGGCGTGCCACACCACCTTGACCCTGGTCTGTAGGTTCCAAAAGTGCAATAATTTGCAAAAAATGCTAAACTGTAGAAAAAATACTAGACCTGAGACGGATATGATTTTCCAAGGTGTGGGCCACCGATGGTCCACATCGTTATCAATGGGGTAATTATAGCAGAAGTCATACATCTGTACAATTGTAAAGTATGATGGCGGTTCAGCTAGGTAGGATTGCTAAGCGAGGTCATTCCGGTTTGCAAACACATCGGTATTACCAGGTCATGTCTCATCACTTACCACTTTACCGCATTCTGTAAATCTATTGGGTTGATGCAAAACTTTGTCAGTTTTTTCAACATGCACGCAAATCCCAACAAGCAACGACAAACAAATAGGTTAGAGTGCATCCTAAGCAACAATTTTCCCTCTTCTCAATCTTTCCATTAGTAATGATGACGAAGTGAAATCTCCAGAGAGCGTTGAGATAATCGCCGACAATCACGAACTTTCATTTGAACCATGCCTGGGTTTCGCATTTTCAGAAACGTTATTCAGTATAAGTCTTGTTATGCCAAAAAAAAACGTTGCTGGATCTTTATTGGACCTGACGGTTTCGACAGTCTCGTTTAGTTCAGAGGTCTGAACAAAGATCATAGGTTTATTCGAGTCTGGGCAATATACCGCAAACAGCCTCCTCCCTCACCGTGCCAGTCTAGGCCTAGTGAAAGGCTAGCGTGAGATCATTGAGGTATGGAAAGGAACCGACCGATCCATCGTATTTCAGTAAGCCCGCACAGATAGTACTAAAAATTAAATAGATACTGCTTACTGAAATGCGAGAAATGCGATGAATCCAAGGTCGGGCTCGTTTCCAAATCTTAATGATCTCACGCTGCTAGCCTATGAGTAGGTCTAGACTGGCACGGTGAGGGAGGAGGCTCCTGGCAGTATACTGCCCAAATTCGAATAAACCTATGATCTTCGTTCAGACCTCTGATTAAAACGAGACTGTCGAAGCCGTCAGTTCCAATAAAGATCCACCAAAAACCTGATGTGGCCTAACACAGCATATACTGACACTTCACAAAACGCCCAGGTTTGAAAATAAAAGAGCATTTGATCTGTTATTTAGTACTTTAGAAGACGCTTCAATAAACAGCAGATAAAGCAAAACTTTTTGCACTTCGTTTCTAGCATTTTGCTGAGCGATTTTGAAATTGAATTCTGAAAAAATTGCATAACACTAACTTGGACCAAATACAGCAAAATATTAAGAATATTGCAGTTAAAAGACTTGTCCCATCTGCTGGTTATCAAAGCTCTTTGGAAGCTCTCAAATAGAAATCCTAAATATCAGAATATGGTAAACGAAGGGGTCGCAACTTCGGCGATTATCTCAGCGTTCGCCATAACAGTTGGAAAGAGAGAAACTTTGCTTAGGATGCAGCTCAACATATTTGTTTATCTATTTGGAGATATGTGCGAATTTGTGGAAAAAACAGACAAAATTACTGCACAGACCTGCACATCATTTGCAGCGCAAAACCAAAAAAAGAGTCCAACTCTTTTTTATCCTTCGCTGATACTGCACTTCCATCTTAATAAGCCACTCCCAGATTTACGTCACCTGCTATTATGCCTTGAAGTGTAAAGCATACTTGCTCGAAAAATATGTGAAAACTGTGGAAACTACAAACGATCACAGATCCCAAACTTCGTAGTAGTGTAATTTGCAACAATCAAGAATGAGTGAGCAATGGTTACCGACATATTAGTTCGTTCCGAAGTTCTCTCCGTTTTCTTCGGTTTTTTTTCATAAAAACACGTGGAGTGGGACAAAAAAAAACTAAAACAAAAAACATAGGCAAACACTTTGAAACTATGACAAATTTCTTCTTCGTCGTTCTGCCACTCCCAGATTTACGTCACCTGCTATTATGCCTTGAAGTGTAAAGCATACTTGCTCGAAAAATATGTGAAAACTTTGGAAACTACAAACGATCACAGATCCCAAACTTCGTAGTAGTGTAATTTGCAACAATCAAGAATGAGTGAGCAATGGTTACCGACATATTAGTTCGTTCCGAAGTTCTCTCCGTTTTCTTCGGTTTTTTTTTATAAAAACACGTGGAGTAGGACAAAAAAAAAACTAAAACAAAAAACATAGGCAAACACTTTGAAACTATGACAAATTTCTTCTTCGTCCTTCAACAGTCTCTTCTTCGTCCTTTAACAGTCATGGCTTCGGATCATTTGCTTTTGTGGTTACTAATATAATTGCAAAAATTTTGAACCCAAGGTTACCCTTAAAGGTCTTATCACCCTTAAAGGCGCCGTCCACCCAGATTCTCGGCTTCCGTGTTTTGCCGTTCCAGGGCCTTCTCATACCCCTGATTCCGAATATCAAATCGGAAATTCACAAAAACCACGAAAAACCGTCGTTTTCAAGCCGCAGAGCGATTTCTTTGAAACGGTGATTGGTTGGGTGCGCGGCGGGACGACCGTCACGGCCACTCAAAGGGAGCCAACGTGGCGAATCTGTCATCCGAGCGATTTTCGAAGCAATTTTCTCGCTTCGAAAGCAAATTTTGCCAGCGTGAGTTGGATAAATATAAGTTGGGAGTTTCACTACTGTTAGGCATCAAAATCTCAACGACTCCATTTTGGTTGGACGGTGCCTTTGAGCATGAAAAATTTCTGAGTTTTCATTCCAAACTTTTGTAAGAATTTTGATGACAGCTGGATAACGCAAACAAAATGCAACCCTAAATTTTTGGGCATCTCCGGCTGGCTTTTCAAAATTACAGTGTTGCTTCTCTGATGTTAACAAACTCTATTTGGTCAAGCCAGCCTCACAGAACTTCAACCGACAAGCAACTTGGTTATTGCGATGTAACTCTTCTACCCCATTTAACAGGCGTTTTCTCTCCCCGAGATGTGGAGCTTTCGCGGACGAAATCATCCTAATTGTGAGTTTCTAGAAGCGCTTATGGCCGTACCGAAATGTTCGAAACTCGATGTCTCAAAGTGATAAACGCTCATCCGCTTCGGAAAACTAGTGTTGTACAATAATAGAATTTGTAACTCTTGACCGAAGACTTCTCAAACTGGTGCATTCGTGAAGACTTACAAAAATCATCTTAGAAATACTGGAAAGCTGACTGGAACCCTTAAAAAATTTATTGAATTGCATCTGTCATGTTACCATCTGTTATAGCAGCTCTTCCACAAGGTGAGATCGAATATTTTGAAAATCTAGCAAACTTAAGCATGTTGAAAACCTTGACTTTAAAATTTTTGCAATTCTCCTAGTAACCGAAAACCAAATTCCGCAAACGTAACTGCTTGAAAAAAGAAGAAAAACTGCGTCGAACAGTTTACGGAGTATTTGCACCTCTTTATTCCGCATGTTTTTATGTCAAATCGAAAGAACGGAAATAGCTTTCGGAACGACAAAGTATTAGATTGGCCCGAAAGTTCTTGTGTAATTCAAAAAAAAACCAATAACTTCTTAAAATACAAACCTAAGCTCACAGTTCGGTATCCTAGTAAAAGGTTTCCGCTTTATGATAGATGTCATAGCATTCTATGGGTTAGCCATGGACAACAAAGCTTTCAAAAATGGCGTTCTAAACTTTGCGTTTTGAGCTTGGTGACAGAAAGTCGCGGAGGGCCGGTAGCTAGCCCAAAAAATGTGTAATCATTATTTACATAGCAAGAATCCCACAATGTGCTCGGCTAGGGTTCAGTTTTGTATGGAGATGCAAAAACAAAAAAATTGAGGAAAGTGTTATTTTACGAAAAAAAAATTACCTCATTAATGCACTTTCTCAAAAACGTTGTTTGTCGCTGTATAAAGCGTCACAGGTTCTAAGTAGACACAAGGTTTGATTCCTGGTTCCAAACTGTTTTTGTAGAAAAACTGCAGCAACAGGGGAATTTTTCGTGGCACTTCTCTCTGATTTATTTTTGTTTCCATCAAGATTGAAGCCTGCCCAAGCAACGTATGTACTTTTGCTGTGTAAAAAAATGCTTACGCATTTTTTGGGATACTACCGGCCCTCCGCGACGGGGCCCCAGCATGGGTGGACATTGGTGAAACGACTTCGCCTTTGCCACTATCGACTTTTGCGATTTCCCACTTGATCTCGGTCTCTTGATCTAACAGATTTATGCAAACATTTTTTTTTGAAAAATTATGTGAAATGGAAGTTTTGCCTACCTCAGGTGGGCATTAGGTGAGCAACTACCCACTTAATTTGGAAATAAATTAAGCACGCTCCTCATTCACATAAATTTTCAAAATTTTTCATACTTCGTTCCTTAGTCCAAATGCGGATACATAGACCAAATTACGTGGCACGTCGCCGTCTGTACGTTGCAAACGAGCCATTTTATCATTTTGTGGTAGTGGGAAATCTTTAAAAAAGCTTGCCACAACCTTCAGTCACATATTTTTTCCACAATACTCTGCACTATGCTTTTCCCAGTCCGTGTTGATTTATCCCCCGAATTCTTAGTCATATCGTTATGTGTGCGCTGTAACAGAAACTTTTTGATTACAACTCAGTAAAAAAATTGGATTTTTTGAGATAACGTGCAGCAAGGTCGTGTTTTCGCATGTCAATCGTGTAGCAACTTCTAGAGAGAGTGTATGTACATGTGAACTTATATTTAGGATATCCTCTTTGCTTTCCATCTAAAACTCCAGCTTGGCATTTGCCCACCTCGTGCCGGGCCCTGCTCCACGACTTTCTAGTCTCTCCGCGACCAAACTCAAAACGCGTTTGGACGCCATTTCGAAGGCTCGTTGTCGGTGGCTAACCTATAGAAAGTGGTGCATAAATATCTATTATAAAACGCAAATCCTCTACTATTTTTAAAGATATCATACTGTGAAATCTCCATATTCGAAAGTTATTTTTGTTTGGATTAAGCAAGAACTCTTGACATACTGTATTCACTATATTGCTCTTCAAAACTGTCTTGATTATTTTTTTTTGTTCATTTACTGTAACTCAAGGAACACCGATTTTTAAAAAATTCGATTTTAGCATTTCTATAGAGCGCTGGTAAGTGTCAAGTAAGGGTAATCTCTGGGCTACATTTCTACATTGGATTACTTAGATTGAGTGTTAGATTTATGCTGATAAGCATATTCTTATATAATATACACTCGATCATTTCAAGCGCGACGGTAGAGTTTTCTGCGTCCCTCCTATCCTTAACCCCATGCATGAAGGAGGGTCCAGTTGCTGAAGGATTCCAGAAAAAGGAATGGGAAAATATAATGGCGCTCAATGATGACGGGAGGAGAAGCCTGTAGCCATTAGGTCGGCGAGAGATTTGCTTGCACTAAAGGTCCCGGGGAGGAGCGGAGATTTTTCAGCCTTGAGCTAAGCGGCTGAGAATTGGCACAGGCGTGTACGTGAGCATGCTGATTACAGATCCAATGAATTTCAGAATTACGATTACTTATCGGCCACCTTTATCGATTTCGTTGCTGCACTTGCTAAGTGTTGAAACAGCAATGTGTCGTGGTAGCTGGAATCAGGGTAAAGCGGGGGGTGCGGCACACGACCGTCGGATACGACCCCCCCCCCCCTTAGGCCGGACCTCGGCACGACCCCCCTCCCCATTCCCTACCCCCCCCCTCCCTCCACCCCATAACCAACGCCCAGGTTTAATTTACAATTTTTTTTGTAATTACAGTTTGTTTACAATTTTTATTAAATAAATAAATAAGCAATGAAACACCTGATGCACAAACACGATAGTATGAACAACCTTCAGTATTAGTCAACTTCCATGTTGTCTGCAGCTTGCTGCGGTGGTGCAGCATTATCTCCGGCCGGGGTTCCATTCGGTGGAGGTGATGCCTCGTTCTTTGTTTCCTTGTTCTGTGGTGGTGGAGCTGGTTTCTTCTTGTTGAGAATTGGCATTACAATGGCTTCAAAAGCCTACAAAATAAATAATTACAGCTCAAACAAGACCCTCGAATTGTTTGTATGGGAAGAGTGGTGATATAAGGCGCCGCTATGACTGGTCGGATCTCTTCAGCTAATCAGCAGCCGTATTCATCAAGAACCCTGAGGCAAAATAAACCTTGAGAGCGCATACCCGTATGCAGCATGTCAAACAATTGCCTATATCTCAAAGCATAAGAGACACACACCTTGAGCCATTAATCTGTATCTACAGACACAGGATAAAATTAAGCTTGAGCTAATGCAAATGCATGGCTCATGTCTCAGTTCGAGGTAAAGAGTTCTTGCCCCATGCTAGGGTAATATTTGTCTTGAACCTCAAGATATATTAGATAGAGGTAGATTCTAACTTGAATTATGTTCGTGAATACGGGGCAGTGGCACACGGTATGTTTCACATACTTTGAGATATAGGCAATTGAGTGAGCATGCGGATATGCGCTCCCAAGGTTCTAAGGTTGGTGAATACGCGGCTTCAGATCCTCCACCCTCCGAGAATGGTAAATTGAGACCAAACCGGAAGGATTGAAGCGTGTGTTGATATAATGTTTGTAAGGTTTGCATGTTAGTTGACTCCTCATCTATGACATATGCGCTAGCATGCCGATAAAGGGTATTTGAGACTCCGGGTACTCTGTCAGTATCCCACAACGGAAAGCACTGTGGTCGTTGCAGATTAACAAACTCAAATGGGAGGGGAAAGTATAGTACAAACAACCATCATTCCACCCCAAATAACTTGGATACCCTCTCCTCTCTTAAGAGCAAATTATAAAGGTTTACAATACTTCTATAACGAAAGGAATCATTTGACTTACTTGTTGTTTCTGGGCGATCTCGTTTGCAAACACGATTGGCGGCTCAGTTTTAGCCCTTCTTTCCTGCCTATGGCGAACATCATCAATCCATCGCTTCTTCTCTTCGATTGCGTTGATCACCTACACACTTCATATTAAACGGTGTGCTGACTCATCAATTGCAAGAAAAAGTGTTTCAGAAATCAAATGTTCAAGTGGCGACAATCAGTTAACACTTCTCAAACCTTCTCCATATCAGCACTGTCAATGTGAGCGTGTGCTTCACCACCAGCCACATAGTCTTCGTACGCTTTACGCACACGAATGATTGACCCATCAAAAGCTTCGAATGCTGGCTGAAATGAAACAATATGGTTGACCATCACTTCTGCTATCTATCTAAGCTTACCTTCCTTGCTTCAAACTCTCTATAGCGTTCAATTATAGGGTCACCAAGTTTTCGGAGCTCGGCAAGTCGCTGCTCATAAACCTACAAAAAGAACAATAACAAAATATGCGATCTGCTAGAGTTTTGATGCAAGAAGCTTACCGGCTTCTCAGCGTCTTCGCCTTCATCATATAACCAATCCTCGACTGCAGTCAGTTGTGAACAAAGTGCCTCTGCATCCTAAGAACTGAAACGATAGGAGCGTCATCTTGGCACCAACAAAGCGAAAACGGCCATAATATAACCGACCTTCTCGGTGACAAATGAATCTGATAGTTTGTCTCGCATATCATACACATACTCCTCCACACTGTTCTTAGCATCAGCCTTTTGCTTTTCGAGGAGATCAGCTTCTTGCATTTTCATCTACAATCATTAATAAAACACAAGTAGGTGATTTACTTGTGAATAACAAGAAAGTAATAGAAAAAATTCTAAAACATTAAACAAAAACCTCAGCGCGTGTGTACTTGTCGATGTCGTAAACAACTGGTGGTCGTTCCTCAATCTTAATCTCAGTTGAGATAGTCTTATTTTTGAGTTTTGGCGGTGCAGATGGTTGCGCAGGTGCGTTAGCCGTAGGAGCACCCTGAGCTGGAGCCGCACCTTGAGGTGCTGCTGCTCCGGCTCCGGGGGCTGCAGCAGGTTGCTCAGCTGGTGGCTGAGAGGTGCTATCCTGTTCCATTGGTTGTTCTTCTTGATCAGGAGCTTCCTAAATGAAAATGAGTGCTGACTAGAGTATGGTTCGTCAGAATGTACCTCGACTATCTGGGTATCATACATGGTTGCTGAGCAGACTGCAAATACACCATTTGGATTCAGTCGCACCTGCAAAACGATATCATATAAAAACATATGCGGACACAATACATATAGAAAGCTAAGTGAAACCCTTAAAGCACGTTCGACCAAAGAGACTGACGTTGGTAAGATCCTGATGCAGTAGCATACCCAGGCCCCGAACTAAGTAACTGCTCAAGCTCGCTGTAGATGTATCCCAAAGCGGGGAGATTGCTTCAGGAGGTAAACGCGGCAGAAGTAGCCAAGCCCACTTACGTAAACGGTCTAGACCTGTTGTCCATGAAAGTGAACTTCATTCAGAGTGCCAAGAAAAGTCAAAATCATTTCCTCGTGTGAAACAATGTTCGACATTATTAGAAACTCTAAAGTATGATATGGGCTCATTAACTTTGCATCACCCATGTTGATGGGGTGACCTCCTCGCAGCGTTTACCCTCTTAATCAGTTCTCTTGTTTCGGAATTCAACTAGTGCAGCAGAACTGGGGCAACTACTTAGCTCGGGGCCCCGATGTATCGAATTTGAATAATAAGTTAGGATATGGGTAGAATGCCGTTAAGCTCTAATAAAAGCAACAATCTCATCCGATTTTAAGTAACAATTGATGTTCAACTTTAAGAATGTCAACTACAGAATCTGAAAGTAAGGTGAAAACTTACTGACCTTAATCTTGACTTTGCGAGGTTGGCCCTCAGCGTTTGGTGTGACTCCAAGGACACGCCATGAACCCAAACTCAGCAAACATTAGAAACCAATCTATTAGGTGAAAAGAAACAAAAGTTGATTACGTAGCAACACGAAGTAGAAACTTACCAACAACAGAAGTTGTGTGAGGAACAGTATTCGGAAGCGCATAAACTTGGAATGTGTCAGATCGATAAATCGAGACCATTTTTGAGAATAGGAATTCATCGTGCTCCACAAATACATCAGATTCACTAAAAATGGTGAATAAATAAGATTTGTAATTCAAGTAAGGCAACTATTAGACTACTTCAAGTTATCATAGATGTAAAAAAATGTCACGAGCAAAACAAGAAGAAGACACGCTACTACAAATGAGAGCAAAGCGAAAAAAAGGGAGACACTGCAATAAAGAAGAAAGAAACAGAAACATAGAAACATAGAAAACATAGGAACACAGAAACATCGTATGAAATTGATTGCGAATTTCAAACTGTCCTGGCTCCCGCCCTTGGTGTGATGGCAGTTTTTGGAATCCTACCGTACACCAATATTTTCGGCGGTTGTCGGACTAGGTGCTTCGGTGAGTAGGGTTCAGAAAACCTACCATATCTCTACTAAGAGGGCGCGCTTGGGGGGGCAAATGCTACTGCGAAGAGGAGAAGGATGGCTTAATAGAATAGTGTAAAAAAGGGTTTCGTTTGAGCGTTTTGAAGGTAAGTTAATGGCCTGCGGCACCCCCCCTCAAAACCTGCGGCAGCCGCAGGTTTTGAGGGGGGGGGGGTGCCGCAGGCCATTAACTATATCAAAAAAACATTTTTAGCGGACAATATTTATATGAATCAATAGCCTAAACCTCGTAGATTCCATAGGGATGTTTTGAGCCTGATTCGTCTTCTTAGCTCTGAGTAATATTTGGTGAAATCACAGCGATCAAAAGCTAAAAGCGATTTTGGTTGGCTTCTAATTCAATAGTTTGGAGGTCTTCTGAAGCGGGATTCCTGAGGTGGACAAAGAAGGAGTAGTGCTTTGTATTGAGTGCAAGGAGAGGTAGCTTACTCACCGTTAAGATGAAGTTAATCATGTTTTAAATTACTGCTTTATACAAGGTTGTTTACTGCTCAGAGACCTCAGAGTTCGCTGAAACTTGACGCATAGGGGTTATTCGACACGCGGATTACGACAATTATGCTTGATTAGAGGTACGGTAGGTTACGGTAGGCATACGGTATCTGCAAGTTTGTGTCGTTGAACTTGAATTTTGCAGGATTTCAACAGCGCTTTCATCAAGTCAAATTAGTCACACAGCTTGTACAAGTGTGCAAGTCAATGTAATAGGCTTGCACACATACAATAGACGACTATGAAGTTAGTGTGTGCGTTCGGCGCATGCCTGCAGAGGGTGTTGAGGACGCCGAATCCGTTATCCTTTATCCTTATAATGGGTTCATGTTTTTCACGCACAACCAGCTGTGTGAGCGGCAGCACAGAACAGTACACGCGAACAAATCCATTGTACTAACACGATCACTGTAGTGATTCATCATCTTTGAATCTATATCTTCTTGGTTCTATATTTCTTTGCTTTCAAGTCAATTTTTTTACTCAGTTTCGGACCTCTTCGACCTTGTAAGGTAATTGGGAAAAAGCGTGGCACATCTAAGAACTTAGCTGCAGTCATTTCCCCTTAGAAACCGCTTTTGACGTTGGGTCGACACGACCCCCCCCCCCCTACCTACCACCCCCCCTTACGACCCCCCCTTGCGGCGTGCCGCACCCCCCGCTTTACCCTGGCTGGAATGGTCGTGTACGGAATCGCTCTAGCTATCGATCTCTCTTTTGTTGAGTTCCATTTGCAAGACGATTACAGTTTTGATATCACTGAGCGGCTTTCTGTCACCCTCACTCTACAAATATCGAACATTTAGCCTCTTTTTGGAAACTTCGTATTCGTTTCACGCACAAGTTTTTTATGGAAAACTTCTTTCGAATCTTGGAGTAATGCCTGATTGTTTGACGAAAAAATCAAGTATTCCATGAATTATGGTGAAGGGGACGGTTAGATTTGGGAAAGAACAATCATCGTGCGCACACATCTCAACAAAAGTCATCAAATCTGCCTCAAAAGCCAGAAAACCCAATATTCAAGTCAAAGCTCCCTATTCTCGTCAGCTTGATTGAAGCTGAAGCTTTTTTACTCAACATACAAATAATCAGCATAGCAAAATATACAAATAAAATAATTGTCATTATAGACTTTTCCTATAAGGTCGAGATCGTCTTATAGGTATGGCTTCGATTTGTTCAAGGAACGCTGTTTTGTGATCATCAGGTTTCTGCGATAGCCGAATTTTCCGGGTTTTGACTATGTCGCGCAGTTTAGTACATCGTCCGATAACCAATTGCAATCTTTCCTAATTAAACGTAGCTCCACACCCTTACAGGAAAAAGCAGTTGAGCAATGAAAGATTTTAATCTATTTTTTGCTGTTGTTGTCAAAATACCAGTGCAACTGCTAAACGCTCTGAATTCGTATGCGGTATTGCGAGCAATTACTTTGAACGAGGTTTGATTTCGGTTTGACACTTTCATAGACAACATCTTCATACAGTCCATGTTTCATCATCCATCAAGAGAAAATGCTCTTAAAATTTCACTTTTGGAAAATAATTTTTCCCAAAAAGAAAACAGCAAGCGGAACATGGTCCCCTTGAAAGGGACCAGGGACTTTATAGGCGCGAAACGAAGTTCCAAGGTTTTACAGACAAAGTTTGATATTTGTCGAAAAATCTTTTCGGTTTTTCACTGAAAAATTCCTACTTTTGCACAAAAAGGAAAAAGCAGGGCGAACATGGTTCCCTTGGAAGGGACCAGGGACTTTTTTTTCGAAATTTTGCGAAATTTTCGAGGTTCCAAGGTTTTACACACAAAATTTGATATTTGTCGAAAAATCTTTTAGGTTTTTTTTTCTCACTAGAAAATTCCTACTTTTGCCCAAAAAGGAAACAGCAGGGCGAACATGGTCCCCTTGGAAGGGACCCGGGACTTTAAGGAGGCGAAATTTTCGAGGTTCCAAGGTTTTACACACAAAATTTGATATTTGTCGAAAAATCTTTTAGGTTTTTTTTCTCACTAGAAAATTCCTACTTTTGCCCAAAAAGGAAACAGCAGGGCGAACATGGTCCCCTTGGAAGGGACCCGGGACTTTAAGGGGGCGAAATTTTCGAGGTTCCAAGGTTTTACACACAAAATTTGATATTTGTCGAAAAATCTTTTAGGTTTTTTTTCTCACTGAAAAATTCCTACTTTTGCCCAAAGGGAAAAGAGCAGGACGAACATGATTCCTTTGGAAGGGACCAGGGACTTTATGGGGGCGAAATTTTCGAGGTTCCAAGGTTTTACACACAAAATATGCATATGCATGTGCAGTTTGCTAATGTTGGATCGGAAGACTTCTGGAGAATTGCCAAATCGCGTCGCGACTGAAACCGCGTGAAGTATACCCGGCCCTTTACATGCTGATAACAGATGTCACACTTTCTCCGCAGAACTCTTCCCGTGTGGTTACGATAGGTGTACGGTAGGAAGTCAAAATCATGAAATCAGCTGGAGTTCGGTCCATATGGCTTATTCGGCATGCTAATTACGAATATCATCTCTCTCTGCATAGGACCTTTTCATAGAGTTGTGTTGGTTATACGGTATGTGATCGAAAACATGGATTTGCTTCAATCTTCGTCTAGGGTGGTCATTTAACGCGCCGAACATGAATATCATGCTGATTTCGCAGGACAGTGCATTTTCTTAGGTTACGGTGGGTGTAGATGGGTCGAAGTTCCAGATTTGCTCAAAACCTTACCTGTAACAGTTCACAAGTATATCGCTTATGAATATGATGCTTGCTCGCTGTCATAACGCAATAGTGAATTTATGGTTTGCAGGGTTTGTATGGACATTTTTTCGCTTTCGGGCCAATTTAGATCCGAGATATTATGGGGAAACGGTCGTTTTGCATGGCGGTCTCCAGCGCCATCCTGATAACATGTCCCAACGCGTAACGCACGCGGCAAATCTCCCACCTCCTGTTTTTGCTTAGGCAAAAGCCGCCGAAGGGTGTATTGCGCGCGGGTGGTCCTATAAGGGAAAGCAGTACGGTCGTGGGAAACTTTTATACCACACGAATTGCCTTTATCGTGGGGATTGAGCACAATATTCTTGAAACAGCACTTTAGGTAATTTTCTGCCAAGTTTCAGGCAAGTTCATGATTTTTACCCGCTGCCATGTACCTACCGTAACTCTGCGAAAGGGTCTCAAAACGCAACGAGAGTGTTTTAGACGTGGTCAAAAGGTCGAACCTCCCTAGACCGAGTTTCAGCCAAAACTGAGATTTCGCCCCTCTGCGGTACACCTACCATAACTCAGTGAAATCGTCTCAAAATGCCGAAGGAGTATGATATTCGTAATCAACATGTCAATTAGCCCCCCTCAAAGTTTCAGCGAAATCCATGATTTTAGCTTCTTATGTGTACCACCGTAAACCCAGAAAATGGCGCTATCACGCGAAATGATTACGATATTCGTCATCACCGGCTTTAATAATCCCCATGTACCGACTTTGAGGAAGATCCATCACAAAAACATTTTGGGGCCGCCATCAGTTTTCAGAATTATCCTTACTTTTACCGGTTTTATTGCTTTTTTTGCAAAGTTTGCGCTACGGGGCTAAGGGTTGCTGAGGGAGGTTGGTGGGCATGCTAATTACTAACACAGCGGGAATAGGGAATTGCATTTAGAAGTGGACACAATGAAAGGTTTTACAGGATAGGAATAAGATTTTAATTATAGCATTGATAGGGCCGGGCGGAGCCGGGTAAGCCATCTAGTTAAAAGCATAATATTAAGCTCTCCAAAATGTAACCATCAGAAAGAGAATGAAAAGATGAATTGAATGCTTTGCAAAGTCTCATAGCTGTTAAGAAAAATGGACAAAATTTTCTCAACTTAATCTGACACATTATTGGTTAAAACCGGAACTCAAACTTCACTTCTAGCGGAAAAAATAAGATCATGTACAATATGCGCGTTATTAAAAGTATTACAGTAACTGCTGTAGGTTCTGGTAACTGTTGGCGCAGCTAATACGCCTTGTCGGATTTAAAGTGATCATATATCTCAATCTACGAATTACGAAGCAGCAATGGGAATAGTAAACCTTCAAACTCATGAAAACTTTTACGAAATAATCAGCAAATCGAGTTCCACAAAAATATCAGTGTTGAATAGATAAGAAGACCCTTATAAATACTGGAAAAATTGTCCATAGAAAGGGCAACCTTTGCTCCATATTGAGCTAGCATCGCAAATATTGGCTATTTTGAGCAAAAAATGACATATTGCAATTTTTGCAATCATTTGCACGCTCTTCAAAGCTTCCAGTTTCAAAATTGCTCGTATGACCCATTAATACTGCATCAAATGCATCCTAGTTTGATTTTTAACTGCTTGCCTTTCTGTGAGGTTAGGTGAGCATTCAAAAATGGAGGAAACAAGAAAACTTCTAGAGTGACCTAAAAAATATCAATTCAGAATTTTCAGATGTGCATGTCCGAAGTACAACTTGCCGGTGTACACTTTTATGTACTCTGCTCATGCTGGAATCTGGTGCCTAATCCTAGCATTTGATAACAGCGCAAAACAAATTTCATAACTTTGATATCGCATTCGATATCACAGATCCGTCTAAATCACCACGAACTCCTTCTTACTTACAGTGCATATGAGCACTGCATCTCCAACTAGGAGCAGATCTTTTCAACCATAGTTTCGGTAACACTCATACCTAAACTATACATACTTGCCCTCTTTGATAAGTGCTTGGTTTTTCTACAAAACCGCTCGGCGATGTAAAAATGAATCCGCTAACCTATGTCTCATTCAGAATCAGACAAAATTTGCAGCAAACAACTAAACTCATATTTTCACCATGCACTCTGGACCGCAATCTTGCTTATTGATACTTTGGCAAATCCGTCTTCTCCTCTTTACTTTTGCTACCATACCCCTAAATATTTTGGGTGAATATTTGACCAGCTATTTGAACGTAATCAACAAAGTTTTACTGAAAGTTTTGATAATTTCCTACAGGTGACTATAAGCGCTTTCTGTTCCCGAACTCTTTTCGTCTAGGTAATGATACGAAGTTTTTGTCAGTGGCATATAGTTCAGCAGAAGCTTCATGACCACTAATGTGCCCGCTCCCATATCCTTCCAAAATCAAGAAGTTGCATTATCCGACCCAAAGATCGACATTTAGTTTAGGAAAAATTGGTGAAAGAAGAAGGGGAGGCAGGAATTCTGCAGGCAAAGACAATTCTGACAACAAAAAATAAAAGCTTTACGGCATAATCTCAGCGCTCAGCCTACGCCCAGAGTTGCCGTGCCAGATGAGCCAGCGCGTGCCTTGATCGATCAAAATGGGACGCATCTACGTGGGAGCTGGCACGGCCTATATGCCACTAGTAAACGGGCAACTCTAGACGCAGGGCTAAATTTGGAGAGTTCTACGATGTGTTACTCTACGCAAGATCACAGACATCCCTCCGAGAAAAGGAGTGGTTAGAGCCCCGCAACTAACTAAAAGTTCTGCAAAATATCCACATGTTGGGTGGACTGTAAAGGTCTTGAAATTGTAGGAGGCAAAAGTATTACACTCTCACGTCCTCAAAACCTAAGCTCTTGAACCTGTGATACAGAAACTCCGGTTAGATAAATGGCGCATGCAGGTTGCGTAAAAAGCTGAAAATGGATTTGACACTTTTCGAACAGATATGCGAATTCACGTGTGCTCATCACACTTTGCATGTGCCATCAAAGCGAGCAATACAAACGCCAACGTATAGCTTTTTTGAGTGTAATCTACTCATAGCACAGATTATAGTTAGGACCGAATACGAAATATTCGACTATTCGAATATTCGAATAGTCGAACATTCGAGAAAGTCCAATTATTCGATTATTCGAATAGAATAAATGAAAAAGGCCTGTATTCGAATAATTCGTTCATTCGATGATTTGGAAAAATGGTTTATTCGAATATTCGTTTATTCGAGGAATTTTAAGAGATAGTTATTCGAATATTCGAATATTCGACCAACTTGGAAGACAGTCATTCGAATATTCGAACATTTAATAATATTCACTCGAACATTCCATGTCACAAGAAAACTTCAGTTGTTCTATACTAAGCACAAGCATGTCCCTGATCAGTCAATCACACAAATAAATTATCATATGACAGAATGGCTAGCGAGCTTCCTTTTTTTGAGGCATGGATCACGAGTCATGCCAGAGCATAGTCATGACAAGTCTTATGCATAATCTTTGGAGTATTGAACTATCTTCTGGAACTTGCGTCTGAGAAGTTTAGATGCAATGTTATGCGGAAATACCTCCAAACTTTAAATTGGGTGAAAAAAAAGCCGTCATTAGGCCCCTTTAGCGGACCACTGGTCCTCATAAGCATGTGAAGGACCAGCAGTGCTTTAAGGTAGCGGGCAACATTCATTACTTCATCTCGACAGCTTCACTTGCCTTGTCAGCCTAATCACCGCTCGCATGTCAAAATACCTGAAAGATACGTTACAGCGCAAGGCCAGAGCAAGACGGTCGTGAGGACCTGAGCCGCTTGACTTGTGGCGGCAGCCTGTATATCAGTCACTATACTCAAATCTGCTGCCCTTATAGTCCGAAGGCGTAGAAAACTAGTGCTAGAATGTTGCAAAATTCGTAGAGGAATAATACTTTGAGTAGGCGTGTAGGTTGAACAATAATCATCTTGAACCTGATTAAAAGATATGGAAGATCCCTTACAACAAAAGTACAAACCTCAAAAATACAACTAAAAAACTTTGTGAGAATTCAATCTCACAGCAAAAACTGTGAAACTAGTGATTGATAATTCCCGACAAGTATTAGATTATCAGCTAATAAACAGATATTTTCATGAGTTTTCTTTTTTTGGATTTAGATGAGCACAAAAGTACAGGTTGTCCCGAAAGTTTTGTCCGTTTTCTTCATCTCTCACTAGAACTCACAGAACACCAATCCATGGATAACTTAGATACGATATAATACATATTTTTATCTTCTTTATTACAACTGTATTTGCTCTCTGTTCTACTCTGCCTTTAAAATGTTATCGCCACGGCTTTCTGAGCACTCAAAAGTGACGCCAAAACTTTACTGATTTTAAAAAATTTTGATTTTGATGTTTTCAAAAAGCGATGATAATTGTCATGTAGAGCAACCTTTAGCTACATTGTACCCATTTCAGATTACATGAGCCACGTTTACCAAGCTTGTTATAATTATTTGTTTGATAAAACCGCGGGTTTTTGATTACGTTAACCACGTAAAAGTACCGAAAATTCCAAAAAGCTGCTTTTTCAGAGCAAGTTAAACTTGGTATAAATAGTGTTTGATAAGAATCATATTTCAATTCGCAAAAGCTTCAAAAGCTTTCGTATATTTGCTGAGTTGCGCGTTTCATGATTTTGAAAAGAAATCGAGTCTTGCGAAGAAATAATGTTTTTGAAGCTAAAAAAACAAGAAATAAGAGGATTCAAAAATAATACCTTGCAGTCCGAGAATTGCTCTGTTTGATCCACATCCTTTTCGAAAATTTGGAATAAGATTTTAAAAAAGTAGCCTAACTTTGATCAGCTAAAATTGACGGTTGGAGAATTTTGGCAATATTCAAAGAAAGCATACAAGATTGTGGTTCGAAAATGTATTCTTAAAAAAAGAAGGAAAAGCTGCATCGAATGCATGTTGGAACTCATTCAGGCCCTTATTGTGCATGGTTTCACAGTGGTATGAAAAACGGACAACTTTCGGGACAAAAGCAGAGGCTCACTGATTTTATTACTGTAGGCCTTCCTCGTGCTCCTCAGTGCTAGTCTTGGAACTCACGCAATGCTGACCATTACGAACTAAATTACAAACAACTACCTAATCTAAAAGGTTTTCCATGTTAAATCTTTAGCTTTGGGAAAAAGTTCTATGTAGCTTCGGGAGAAACTTCAGTGAGGAAGAATAAATGCGGACTTGAAACGATTATTAAGTAAGGCTTAGTACCATCTTAAAAGACCATGAACGCCTTGAACTACATGTTTGAGTAAATTTCTTCTGTTTCCTACTTGAAACCCTAACCAACGACAATAACCCAGTCATCCTACCACTTGCTACACATAAAGTTATCTGCTACAAATCTAGATCAAGTATAGCCATCAATTTCTTTGCAGAAAACCGCAACAAAGAAAAAACCAGCATTGTTTGAGGCACTAGATTATTCGAATTATTCGAATAGTCGAATGTTCGAATAGTCGAATATTCGGATAGGTATGATTATTCGATTGTTCGAATTCGAATATTCGGCCATATGTAATTATTCGATTATTCGTTTAGTCGAATGTTCGACCAACCCCATTTATTCGAATATTCGTCCAATCGAATTTTGAAATCTAGTAATTATTCGAATATTCAAAGTCGAATAATCTGAAAATCACAGATCGAATAATATTCGTTCGTTCGAATAAATTTCAAAACCCGATTATTCGAAATTCATTCGTTCGACGAAATTTTTCGGTCGTTCCAACTATAGTACAGATGATTTTTTCGTTCTCGCATAAATCTATCCAGTATAGGCTCCAGCGAGATCTTAAAGGCAGTGGCTCGGCAAATCTCAACCTAGTTAAATTTGCGCTCAACTGGGGTTTTTCAATACGCTGATCCCGAAAATCTACTTCTGAAAGCTTGAAAAAGGCGAAAATGAGCGTTTTTAATGCCCTTTTCTCTGATATTGGACGAGGGGAGCAAGGCCGATGACGCTAAATCGTGGCACGACCCAACGGTTATAGCGTAGCGGCGGGCAGCCTCCAATGGTGGAAAGGAAATTGCCAACTCGTCCAGATGCGTGTAAGATTGGCCAGCGCGTGTAAGGTTGAGAGCGTTTCTCTCGGCAGAAAAAGCATGCTGTGCAACCGCGATTGCACTGTTTTCATAGTTGGGCGATAAGGAATCTATCGCGTTAGAATCCCGAGTTGTTGGATTTTGCCGATCCACTGCCTTTAACAATATGCATACATGAATCCGACAAACTTAACACTACTCAGCGTGATACAGTGCTAGGCAAGAATTGCAGGCTTAATATGTATGCGGCAAGTATAGAGCCTCTAAGAGAAACAGTGCTGAATCCGTAGAAGATAGCAATCCGTGGTGAATTCCTATCTCCTACGATTGACGATCGCAATTCGCAGCCGATTGTGGCGCAACATGCGATACATATACAGATCCGATATGATAGATAGATATGAAAATGACATAAAGTGAAGTGGGAATTATTTATGGATTAATAAACCTGTAATTAAACCAAGCAACTTGTTTAAGAAAACACGAAACCTTTTGTGGCGAATCCTGGATAACACATTGTTATTAGATCGTGAAACAGAAAAAAGAGGGAAGTATGCGGTGTGTGCCCGTGACCATTTAAATTTTTAGTTTGTTCCGAGAGTTTTCCCGCTTTGATCGGTCATTAAGGCCCGTATGCACGTACATCCCCGCGGGAAGGGGAGGGGATCTGAGAGGAGAAACGTCATATTTCGCTACTCTGTATACCTTTCTTCTTCCTTCCTTATTTGTGATATGAAGGTTCTATATCCTGATACCTACGCATAATAGATGCCAGGTTACTGCCATACAAGATTAGATTTTCACCAGTTTGGGTGATCCCCTGGGAATCCCCAGGGGATCACCTCTCATTTTCGAAGTCATTTATCGAAAGCTCCCTGAAAATGTCGTAAAGTTGTACTGAGGATATACTACGGCGCTGTTAAGCATGTTTTTGACAAATGGAATCTGAAGATCAATTTTCGATATCCCTGGCTCGAGAGTAGCGGTTCATCGAAAATTTCGATATTCTGAGATTTTCCTTATATCTACTATAGACATTTGATCAGAACCATATTATACCCTCAGCACAAGTTTAGAACATTTTCATTGAATTTGTAGGAAGATAAATGACTTTGAAAATAAGAGGTGATCCCCTGGGGATCCCCGGGGGATCACACAAACTTGTGAAAATCTAATCTTGTATGGCAATAACCTGGCATGCATTAAGCGCAGGTATAAGGGTAAGAGAACCTTCATATCACAGATAAAGAAGGAAGACGAAAGATATACAGAGTAGCAAAATATGACGCCCCCTCTCAGCTCCCCTCCCCTCCCCACAGGGATGTACGCGTATCAGGGCCTGGCACCAGCTGGAACGGGGCAAGCTGGATATCGTTTTTGGGGCAAAAAGCAAAGGGGGTTTCGTTTTTGTGGGCGAAGACATACGGAAAATTGGCGGCGGCGACCTTTTTTTTTTTTTTTTTTTTTTTTAGTCGACGTTTCGTTTTTTGGGGGATTTTGGGGATTTTTTTAGGATTTTAGGGGGGATATCGTTGAGGATCAAAGGGGACTTCGTAAAATTTCCCAAAAGTCAAGGGGGACTTCGTAAAAATTGGCAAATTTCAAAGGGGACTTCGTTTTCAAAATTCCCTGGTGCCAGCTCGTGCCGAGCCCTGACGCGTATACATGCCTAAAGAAGTACACACTGACCGACACTGATTTAGATACCTTTCGATTCGGCTTTCTTACTTTCTGAAAGCAACAGTGCTTCCAATGTTGTATAGTCTTTGCGATGTTGAAACCATGCTTCAGCAATCTCACGATGCCAAGATTCCTCTGGTTTCTCAAAAATTTCTATTCAAGCATTATGAAAAAGCTGTGCTGCTGGTAGCCGTTCATTAAGATAAACTCTTGCAAATATTCGGTCATTTATCAAGTCAAATCAATTTTATGATTTTTTGAGAGAAAGATGCTCGAGGTTTTTCAATATACATGACGAGAGCGAGTTCGGGAAATTCCCAAAGACGACTTTTTCGAAGCAAGTATAACCTCATCCTGTATAAGTGTGAAAACAAAGCAACAAACAACAAGTGATTCGCCAAAAGGGTGGAGATTTCATGTCTTTGTTGCAGTAGTGTGTTGGCTTTGGACTTGCCAAAAATTGTGATCTCTCAAAGAAATGATATGAAAGGCAACAGAACCTAGGAATCTAAACGCAATGCCGCAAAGCATAAAATTTGCTTAGTTTATATCTACCCATTTCGAAAATAATTATAAAACAGATAATTCTAAAAATTGGCGGAATTTTTAAGAGAACGACGGGTGGAGTTTTTGCTCATCCAAAAGTTAGAAGACTTTGATTTAGTAGCAAAACCACAATAAAAAATTGGCGCCCGGAATTATATTTTGCGTGCCCTTTGGTCATTATTACACAATGTGTAAGCGGTCAAAAAAACGGACAAAATTTTATATCAGGCAAGTGTTAGGATCAAATGAGTGGTTGTCAACAACAGCGATTGTTTGCATGTTCCAGTACGGAGTTAGCGCTTTGGTTCCTTCGTTGATTTGCCCATCAGTGCTAGCCAAGTTGCTTACTTTGTGCGACGGAGCAACATGCGCTGACGAGCCATCACATTCGAATTTATTAGTTCTTTATAGTCAACAAAAACAAGAAAAATTTGCATTATTTATTCAGACCCTATGCAACATGCAACTTTGCCATCAAAAGACGTTCATAACTTTTCCAGAAGATCACTCTACAGAAAGCAAAAATATGAGACTATTGGGTTGCTTCAGTCCTACCCTTTTTCTGAGTTGAAATTCATTATTATTGTTAATTTGTCATAACTCCTAATCGTTGTAGGAACAAACTGTGTCACAATCAGGAAATCCTTGGCAATATTATAGTATCAAAATTATTTGGAAAACGAAGAGAAAGATTTCCAAGCCTAAACATCGCTCAGCATTCTTTGAGAAACCACACTCCGCTTGTAATGTAGCCAATGGACGACCGAGCAGCGATATGAAAAAAGTTCGAAATATTTTCGCGAAAAAATCGGAAGAACCCGTTTAATTTGCTTTGAAGGGCAACAAGATGCTTTTTCGGAAGTACTCAGTTTAGCCGCTAAAAACTAAGAAAATTCTTTCGAATTTTTTGATATCACCGTGCAGAGCACAGCCATGACATTGCATCTCATTTTTATGCGCAGCAAAATATCACAAGACAGGCCAAGCTTATGCTGAAAATTCGTATTAGGTCGGTCCGAAGGTTCGTGCTTTTTTTTCTCGAGTCACCCAGGATGCAAATAGACAAATCGACACAAACATCTATCGATGCAGACTTTTCCCTCTTTTCAAGGGCGTTATTCTTGTTACGGGTCCTTCGATAGTCACTCAGATAACCTACCCTGACTTCAGCGATTTTTTATAATGTCCCCTATAAATTTTTCGAACACGATAACGCTTGGGAGCAATGAACTCAACATTATGCATCTTTTGGCAACCATAGCTGGCCTATAAGAATTGTTGCAATTATTTTTTCGATGCTACCCTAATCCACATTTGGGCATCCCAAATCGAAAGGTAGATGGCGAGCATATGATGTTCAGTGAATGCAGCTCTTTCTCCTCTTCCCAGGTATACTTCCTTAAATTTGTCAAGTTTACAGAAAGAAAATCACCATAACTCTCGTGTTGAACAGTCATAGAGTGTACCTGAGGAGGATTCGAACCTCATAATCCGAACGGTAAACATTAGCTACCTTTATAGCGTTCGACTATAAAAGGCTCGGAAGTCTGAAATTTTGAAAAGTGACCAATTTTTGAAAGGTTTTTGCATTTTACGGTTTCGCATAAATGAAGACGTTTGGAAAATAAAACTTTGAGATGCCAAAAAAATTCATTGTATTGCTTACTCCGGTTAAGTGCCAACTAAGCTCTTTCAAAGGTCTGAATTAGAAATCTTGAAAATTAGAGAGAGTATGGTATTTAAAAACTATGGGATGGAGAATCCCACGACTGTTTGAGCGACCATCAATGAACTCAGAATAAAAAGATACTGGTAAAAAGAAGAATAAGTTTTCGCATCGGATACCGTTGAGCGTTTGTCTACCTTTATTGTAAGTGATTTTGGCATAGGTTTAGAAAACGGTGCGCTTTCGGACCGAGCTTATGCTCAAAATCTTTGTGAAAATCTCTGGGAGCAATATCCAGCATTTGTCCCCAGTGAAGACTAAACAGGCACGAACTTTTAAACAATCGATAAATTCAAAAAATTTGTGAAACTTATCTTTAAAAGAGCAATTTCTAGCAATACTACAGCGAAAATCAAACATCTTTCCAAAAAATTCCCTCGCATATCAGTTGGATTTCACAAATAGAGAAAGAGGAAAAATTATCACATTCGCTTTCTTGTCCTGTTGATGCATTAGACCCCAATTCGAATTGAGTTGTATGCAGAAGAAAGCATGTACTCAAAAAAAAAATAGAGAAAAAGGGCATTTCATATAAGCTGTGCTAATAAAAAAATTTTCTTTAAAAGCTAGCACATCAGAAAGATGCACCAAAACGGGTAGAAAACGGGTTCAAAGCAACTTAATACTTCTTATATTAGGTTAATGCAAAATCAATGGCCGTGGCCTTCAATTCTAAAACGCAGCCAGTGCAATGAGAGAAAATGATGTTTGGGATTTGCTAAAAATAATTGCGAGAGCGTCGTAAGTTGCCTCATGATATAAATCAACTACGAAGTTTATGAAGAACAAAATTGCATGTGTAGGCTTATGATTTCTGTTTCTTAAGTTCAAAATAATGGCTTTTATAGTGATCAATGCATACGCACATTAGGATTTTACTTACATTATACACTTTTGATGAAGCTGCCGTTGATCGCCGGCGCAACTAGTTCCAAAAAAACCAACTTTAACGTTTGTTCGTTTGACAAAGTGTGATCTTGAAACAAATCGGGAAAAATATCAAAGCTTAACAGAGTGTACCTTCGTATTGCATGCATAGTGCACTATCTCTGCCGGAGTGTGATGAGTCACTTAATAAACAGATGAACAATGGCAACCGCCCTTTTCATACTACCGTATACTTCCACACCTGACAAACTGCGGCAGTGCTTTCAATAAGTGACAACCATCCCTTCACCGGGCTCTGACAAAATGCGGTAATGCTAAGTGATAGAGACCATGTGAAGTTAGGCATGCCAAATTGATAGTGAAGGTAGATCACAAGCTCAAAATAGTTATGTAAACTATCCATTCTGAGATTCAAGGCCTACTCTCTAGATTGAGAACTCAAGGCGCCTATCAACACCACATTTTCTCAAGCAGATGCTGCTCGTTTGATTTCGCACACTTATCCAACAGTCGAGCAAATGCGTGAAATTGTTCCAAAATGAGATCGTCGTTGCTTTGCTTTTTTTACAATGCTGTTTTTTATTCTTCAAAATTCTTCAATTATTCAATCTCTTACAAGTAAAAATAAGTTCTTGCACTCCCATTCCGACCCACTACTTTATACCTCGTCAATATCCGAAGAATTACCCGCACTAAATTTTTGACTATTCCTCTGTTAGGCAACTTTTTCGTAACAAAATAGCAGAGGAGGACGGGAGGTTAGGGGGGGATGATACAAGAATAGGTCGCAAAATTTTTGAATTTACTTACTTATATCACAAAAATGCGCAGATAACTTGTTTTTACTTGTAAATAAATGAAGTAATTTTTGAAATTTTGACGAATTCAAGTTGGCACTGAGAATTTTCAACGGATTGACTCTACCAACACTATCGAACCACGGAAACTTTAAGTTGCATAACAAAAAAGTTCACGGAGTGAGTGGCTACGCCCGCACATTCATTCGAAAAGAGTCCTCCCTTCCCCACCTGGAAAATCCTGAGGTCGTCACCGCTAAACAGGTGTTATGTGTATGTACTACTACTACTATGTGCTACTACTATGCTCGAAAAATTCATTCATAAGTTTGCAAGAAAATCTGCAAGCTACCGTGCAGAGCGCATAGAAGACGAACACTTCCATTAATCTCCTGAACCCGACAAGAATGTGGTATGCAGGAGTGGAAGAACTTCAAAATTTGGGCGACCAGGAAATAAACCGAGAATGTAATGAAAAAAGTGATTAAACTAAACATTCACTAGAAGAAGCAACCTTCTATTTACTATTCTCTTCTATTTATTTCTCAATTTATCATTCATTCCTACTTGAAGCACATGTCCTATCGCAACCGCTCGGCTAGCTGTGATCCGATAGATTGAGACGAGGATTAAAATTTGTTTAACGACTCCAACATTTTCGCATCAGATCGTTTCCTGGCACATCTTAATCTCTTCCGTCTTGCCAAATGAATTATTGAAAAGATTATTCGATGCCGTTAGATACTGCATTATACGCAGGGGGATGTGTAGATAAAGCTGCTGATGTCTACTGCATAGTTTTTGCTACCTATAATCCGAAAAGGGAATTCGCCATGGAAACAGCTTTATCAACAACAAAAAAAAACTCAAAAATCTCGCCCTTACTAACATAAACAGCAACTTCGCTTCGCGCTGCACCATGATTGTAACAATACTCGCCGGATTTTATTTCGGTATCTACGCATGCAATAATAGTTCCTTACTGAAAAGATTTTTGCTGCACCAAAAAATAGCTTCCAATATTTTTTCAACTTTTCGCCTATCCCATATCCTCTCCTATAATATAAACCCGATCCCAAAAAACGAGACGGCGAGGATGGTCCGCCCACATGTATGCTTCAACGGGTGTTTTGAATAGACGCCAGTTGCCGAACGGGGGTGGCGGACTTTATGAACGATAGCGCGCGCTTAGGCAGGCGTGTGTCAATAAGGTGCGCACCGTTAGCCCCGCCTATCGCAAGATGGACGAGTTTTTTGCAGTACAGCTTTAGCGCTGGTTCATGGCCATGTTCCCCAGTCAAGTTAAAGCAACTTCTGATAGTGATATAAGCTTGTTGCAAGCTGGTATGAAGCTTGACTATTTGCGGAATTTTGTTTTGCTTTCTTGTTTTTTTATGCCAGTCATGAACAGCTAATGTTTTTCATGAAATTCAAGAGATTTGCTGATTTACTTATGAGTGACCGAGTGCCTCCTGGATATCCAACTTTGAAGTGTGAAATCAATCTAGAACACCTCAGGCATGATTGTCTGAGTGACCTCACATCTTGCGACTAGTTCACACGCAATTTCGATTGAGTTACAGATCAATTTATATTGAAGGTAGCAATTTTTGGAAGCAAACAAAAGAATTTTGTTATTTGAAGCAGATTCGAAAAAATGTAAGTGCAGTGTGATTTTCCTTTTCCTAGAATCTGAAAAACTTTTTATGATATGACCGCATATTTGCAAAATGAGTGAATCTGATCGTAAGAAACATTATCAAATGTGATGATGTACACAAGTTATTGAACTTAGTTTGCTTGAAACAAAATTCGCCTATAATGCTTATTTTGAATTCTCGTCGCAATGAAATCTGTTTTTAACTGTGATTAGGGTTTCAAAACTTACTTTTCCGATAAAAGAAATAATCGTGTTGGTCATTTCAGCAATGATAATAATATTTCTCGGTAAGCTGACTTCTTTTGAACTAAACTTGAGAGTGCACAATAAAGAATATGCAATATAGTAACAGACTTGAACAAAGAAAAACACTTTTCACAATTCGGACAAACCTACTTGGAACAAATAACTGAAATACATTGAAAAGAACTTGCGAACTAATTTATAATGAAAAAAGACCTGAAAACTGATTTTTAATTTGATTGAAGTTTTGAAATCTACTGTTATCCAAATTTCAACTTACAGAAGAAGCATGAAGGAAACATTAGAGAGTTTTCCAATGGCTGAGCGCATTCCTAGGCTAATCAACAAGGGGGCGGAGCGATCAGCGCACCGCGTACAGTACCCAGCTGGCGGCTGGCACATGCTATCGTTCATAAAGTCATACACCCGCCGAACGGGGCCTTATAGTGTAGAGACGCGACGGTGCGATCAGGAAGGGACGCAGGAGTTCCTAGCACCTCCATTCGCACCAGCATTCACACTCCAGAAGGCTCCTCGCACCTTCGCGCAACAGAGGTCAAACCCCGCCCCCGCCTCACTCCTTCACTGGTCTCATTCGAAAGGCTGCGAGCTGAGGGAATAGCATAGGCATCCAACGAGAATTCATGAAATTCATCTTGCAAGGCCTATCTCCTAATTACTGCAATTTATAAGCAAAGACACTTTAAAACCCAAAACCTTACAGTACTCTAGGTAAGCAGTGACTGTAGTTTTGGCTCGAAACTGTTTTGTGAAGAAAATGCGTTGATAAGTTGATTTTCACTAAAAAAGATTTTTCACGGTTTTTGTTTCTGCATTACCATAGATTAAAGCTTGCCAAACGTACGGAGCATTGCTATGAACGTTTCAAAGATTTTTTGAGGGTAAATAACTGTAGCTAGCGGGCGCCATTTTGATACTACCACTTCGGCACTATTTGAAACCAGACTCATTACGAAATTTGTAGAGCAATCTTTGAAAATTGTTCCTCTGAGGTGCCAACAAAAAGATGAATTGGAGTACCCTATTTTCCGGCTTATAAGCCGCACCTTATATAAGCCGCACCCGCCGCAGCGAGCAATGGCGCGAAAGCGCCCTCAAAAAGAATATTTCTAATCTAATAAACTGAAGACTCAATGCGTTTTTGACTGCTCTCCATTGCGCATGTCCATGTTTTCAGGTATTTCTTGAATCCTCTCAAAAATTCGGACGATTTTGGGGGTGTAATTTAGGTAGTAATTTCTTTCCTCAAGGATACCATGGAGTAAGGTGCTTTCTTTTGTTTTCAATGATGTTATTGATGTTGAAGCTGCACTGTGGCTTTCGATAATATCGCTGAATTTTCAACGGTACTTTCAACGTTTTTAAAACAATGAATGAAAGCAGAACTACTATCAAGTTATTAGGTAAAACAGATAGTTTGGCAGCTTGCGCGGCTTCGCGCTTCGCGACCGACAACGCACGTTAGACCGCGCGCGGTGAAAATAATTGCGGCTTATACGCCGGAAAACAGGGTAATTATCTTGAAGCGCATAACCTACTTCTTTTCTTGCATTTGGTTTGAAACTGAAGAAGCCATGAACTTAGATTCAATTCTTAGTAAGTGATTGAATTTCCTTTGACTTAGGCGAGAACTTTTGCATCGACTTATATAGTAGGTCAGAATCGTTTTGGCATGCTAACAGAAAATTTACGAAATTTCAGCGGATATTTAGCTAAAATTAATTGCGAAAGTACCAATAAATCTCTCCAGAAAAAGGTCTTTCTTATCATTCATAATCATGAAAAGCACTAGAACATGAATTCCAAAAAAGAGGAAATTTCAGTATTCAATTCAAATTTTTTGAAAAAGTTGTTGAAAATGATGAGAAGCTCAAATTATTCGGTTAATAAGTCAAGATCTAGCTTCAAAACTGTTCTAAACCGCAATGAGTCAAATTTCGTTATTTTGGATAGATTATGTGTAGAGCATTCTATAGAGCACAGCAAGCTCTACAAGGTAGTGTTTTGAAATGTTGCATTATTTGATCAACGCGAAGTTGTAGCCAAAAAACTAGAAAAGTCAACTGTCCGAAAAATCCGAAAAAAATTAGAAACTCTACCAAAAATTACACTTGTGCAACTTGCTCAATGGATATGTTTTCACATTAAAGGTTCTATATACACATTCTCTGGCTGAAAATCAAGAAAATGGAAGTATCTTTGCTTCCGACAAAGCAATGCCCACAAATAGACTTCATAACTTCTCATTTGTCACCTTTTATACGTTATTATTCATCCATTTAGCAGAATACATTGGGACTGTTCTCCGAGCCTGCACAACTCGTAATAAGATTAGCTAGTGGGCGGAGCAAGTGGGAGGAGCCGTCTGAAAGGTGCAAAGGCCCCTTGGAGGTGCTAACTACTCCTGCAAGGAAAGGCGGCGAGGCTTTGGGAACTCCTGGGCCGCCGCCGTGCGATCATGAGGTCAAGAGGACGCAGAGGTCCTAGCGCGAACGAGAGGACACGACACGCAGGTTACGCTCTGCTGCTGCAATGGGTGTGTTGAAAGACGCAAGCGCGTGCCAAGGGTGTTGAAATTGCGAGCTGGTCATGTTGCAAAGTCAGTTGTAGAAGCCTACCATTTGATCCGCTTACATCCAATCTCAGTATTCACTATGCTCCCACTTTTCCGCCTAATTTTGAGAAAATCCTCGAAAATCTCGCTTTTGGGAGCTTTTGCTCTAGGTGAATTCGATTTTCTCCAGATGGTAAGCGTGAGTGCGTGACATTGGAAAAGGAGCTGTACAGCGGTGACTAGGGCAAAACAAAATTTTGGCACGATATGATCCACTTTTACGCCTAATTTTGAGAAAATCCTCGAAAATCTCGCTTTTGGGAGCTTTTGCTCTGCGTGAATTCGATTTTTCTCTCCAGGTTGTAAGCATGAGTGCGAGAGTGACATTGCGAAAGGAAGCTGTACAGCGACGACTGGGGCAAAACAAAATTTTAGCACGATATGATCCACTTTTCCGCCTAATTTTGAGAAAATCCTCGAAAATCTCGCTTTTGGGAGCTTCTGCTCTGGGTGAATTCGATTTTTCTCTCCAGATGGCAAGCGTGAGTGCGAGAGCGACATTGCGAAAGGAAGCTGTACAGCTATGACTGGGGCAATACAAAATTTTGGCACGATATGATCCACTTTTCCGCCTAATTTTGAGAAAATCCTCGAAAATCTCGCTTTTGGGAGCTTTTGCTCTGGGTGAATTCGATTTTTCTCTCCAGATGGCAAGCGTGAGTGCGAGAGTGACATTGCGAAAGGAAGCTGTACAGCGATGACTGGGGCAAAACAAAATTTTAGCACGATACGATCCACTTTTCCGCCTAATTTTAAGAAAATCCTCGAAAATCTCGCTTTTGGGAGCTTTTGCTCTGGGTGAATTCGATTTTTCTCTCCAGATTGTAAGCATGAGTGCGAGATAACGTTGCGAAAGGAAGCTGTGCAGCGATGACTAGGGCAAAGCAAAATTTTAGCACGATATGACTCACTTTCCTCCCATTGAAAAAAATCTCTGAAATTGTTACTTTTGAGCGATTGTGGCAATACATATACTGATAAATTGGAAATTCACTTGAGAAAATTATAGGTATGAAAAGCGTTTATATGGTGTGCCCTACCCGCTTGCTAGCGACCCTACGGGTCGCTAGTCTTATATATAAAGCTGAATGACTGTTTGTCTGTATGTATGTCTGTCTGTCTGTCTGTACGTATGTTCCGTATAGAAAATTCCATTTCTGAACCGATCTGGACCAAACTTGGCACACATACACTTCGGGCCCCGGCGGGTGTCATAGGCTCTTTTCGTCATCGATCGATAACGAAAAGTGGACTGTGACACCCGCCGGGGCCCGAAGTGTATGTGTGCCAAGTTTGGTCCGGATCGGTTAAGAAATGGAATTTTCTATTTGGAACATACGGCGGAGCCGTGTAAGCCAGCTAGTTATCCATAATAGTAAAAAACATTTGTGCGCAGCGCGGCAGCAAATCTTCCAAAGTAGGTTCAACCTTGGGAAAAAAAGGTGCTAATTTAAGCTGAAGAAAATTCAAGTGGAAAACTGAAATTCATAGCATGCATCAGATATAATGCATGCAACTAGCCTAGACTTTTGCTTCCATCACGTCCAAAGGAGATTGGTCACTCAACCTAAGCTTAAATCCTACCAAATAATTAGATGCTAGTATGCTAGCAAGCGATTTCCAGAATATGTGTACGGATGCATAAGATCTACCCGCTTACGGAAGTTAGATTTGAAAACGAAACAACAACTCATTGCCTAGTATTTCACATATAAATACAATAAAACAATGATGAAGTAGGTTGAGATCTAGGAATGATGACCGGCACTCCGAGAAGACCATTTTTGAAGGTGGGGCGACAACAATCTTTCGAGCGAAGAAGTGGTCATTAGAAAGCCATAATTTTATAAGGCCATAAAGAGTTTTTTTTACGAAGCCGACTCAAATTTTCAACCTTCAACACATTGACGACCAAGGCGTTTCACGGATCAGTCAATATTTTTTAGATAAAATCACGCACAACTCTATCTATAGTACACCTACAGTATCTATCTATAGTACACCTACAGTAACGCTTGAATGCTAACAAAAACGGTAGAGATTGTGTTTAGATACAGTACAAAAGAAAACTTCCGGAGTGGGTTTAACACAAAATAGTAGCCATTTCAACGACACAAATGATGTGTTAAGCCTTGACACACCATATGTGTCAAGCGGTCGTCAATGTCTTAAAGTAGGTGTTCAACAGAAAAGTCATCAACTGATTACCTCCACTTCTAAATGCGCCTGGGAATGAAGTCTGGGAAAACCTAGCTTAAAGGCACCGTCCACCCAAAATTTCGAACTCCATGTTTCTGCCGTTCCAGGGCTTTCTCATACCCCTGGTTCCGAATATCAGGCTGAAAATCCGCGAAAACCACGAAAAACCCCCGTTTTCAGAACCCGCAGAGCGATTTTTTCGGTACGGTGATTGGTTGGGCGCGCATGAATGGGCGGGACGAACGTCACGCCCACTCCGAAAGGGGAGGAGCCAGCGTCGCGAACGCGGCCTGAAGCGATTTCCGAAGCAATTTTCTCGGTTCGGAAGCAACTTCAGGCAGCGCGAGTTGGGCAATCATACGATTAGAGGCCCCGCATCTGCTAGGTATCATAATCTCATCAACCCCAACTTGGGTGGACGGTGCCTTTAAGCTTACAGAGGGTTTATCGGCTGACCGATGGCCAAAGCCATCAAGCAAAAAACAGCAATTCCTATCGTATTGCGCTACATATAGCACGACGATGTTCTGGAAATCATTGTTTGTCGAAGCTCAAAGCAAATGCAGTTCCGAAAGCATGACTAAAACCAAAAATTCAGGAAAGATGGGTTGGAGAAATGTATACCTTTTGCCACTGTGTGTCATCCTCATAGACTGTCTGAAGCGTATCACTTTAGTAACGGAACGCACAGAGTATATGAAAGCCAATCAACCATTTCCGTGCATGAAACAATTAGATACAGCTGTAACAGCTTGTTTAAAGTCCATGCCTTTACAAGCATGCTTCAAATTCCAGACTGAATCCTTTCAGATTTCTGCAAGTTTAGCTTCCATGTACCCCAAAATCCCGAATATATTCCACCCAAAGTTAAGCCTGGTCGTGACCCAAATTTTAGCATCAAGATTATGTAGTATACCAATCACTGCAAGAAGATAAGGCTTGCCGGACATTAGGTGAAAGCTAATAAAACGGTATTCAATCTTTCAAAAAGGTTGCTTCTTTTCTTGTACCAATTTGATCCCAACTTTACAAGAAGAAGTGTCAACCTTCCTGCCACGTGTCATAAAAATTTGACATGACATGCACGTGTTGGCAGGTTTAACCAAGAGTTTGAGTTGCCTTACCTAACGTTACCGGTGAGGTAAGTTCAATCTATTTTTAGTCGATAGTGGCCCCATTTTCAATTGAAGAGTATCAAAAAAGAACATTATTATCATAATAAGTCATTCTTCCATTATTAAACAGAATAGACTTGCCCAGAGCAGAAAAGTGGGTTAGGATCCCATCATCTTAGTGACAAAGCAGCAGTAGCGAGGAATTTCAAGGTATCATACATAGTTTCGTGTGGCTAAATTCGCAAGGCGAAAAGCTTGAAGAGAAAGACAATGCTAATCATTGCTGAAAACGATGAAGATGTTCTATTATAAGTTCTAGACTGTTTTGCTCTTTTAGAAAACAATCAAACAGCAATTAAGTGATCACACAAATGCTCGTCTACCTCACCGGTAATGATTTCAAACAAACATGTTAATATTTTCCTGACACGTGGCAGAGAGGCAGTCCTCGTGAAATCTTTTATTGTCCTTAGACTAGAGAACGTATTTCATGAGAGCCTTTTGAAAAAATGGGTCCGGATAACGGAAAAGTACCGACTCTCGGACAGAGTTGATGCATGTTTGACACGTTTCGGAGCGGTGCTGCACATGGTGCAGCACGCTGCTTTGAGGGATCTTTCTGGCGTTTGCAGGAGGTTTCCTTTTCTAAAGTTGTTAAGTCAATGGTCTAACCTCCTACTTTTCAAATGACTCTGTAGAGTTGTGCCGCCGATATTTGTTTAGGAGATATGAGCACAAATCGAACAACAGTTGCAACGAAGTGCGGCGACGCGAACGACGCGTGCGACGTCGCAACTTTCCTTTGCTTCAATATCAAAGAGAATAACTGTAGTTTCAATACTGATGTGTGCCGTGTATAACATAGATACTTTTGAATACTATTAGAATCTGAGTTCTTGTTCCTATCTTTCAAGAAAGCACAAAAGTCCCTCTCAAGCGACAAAATTCAAACACTTCGAATACACTCAGAACTTTGGATATGGAGCTTATCTGACATGCTGATTACAAATGTGGCCCACAGGCTGCGAAATAAGGTCCCTTTGTAGGCTAACGGCTGAAAGTACACTCTTTTTCGCCGCGCGCGATTTCGCGGTCCGAAACGTGTTAAGGGCACTTGAGCAGAGCCCAGAGTTTTGAGGAGAATAACAAAATCAAAAAAATGTACAGTAGGTTTCGGTGAACAAATCGTTTATCATCAGAAGAGCTTAGAAAAACTGGCAAATGAAGTGCAAGCTATCCTTTCAAATTCCCATCAGCCCATTTTCGCCTTCTTGAACCAAAATGCTGTCTGATTGGAAATTCAGTTAGGAATTCAACTCATCATTTATCTATGCGTTCAAAAATTATCTATATTCAGAACGCCCTTCAACAGCTTTTGAATCAGGAAAGCACGCCTTATCTTCTTGCAAACTTGTAGAGAAAAATACATGGTTTCAAGTTCAAAAAAGGTCTTTTGCAGGACGGATTTACCTGCAATAATTCAGAATTGGAAAATTCAATTTGGAACTTAATCCTGGAAATTGCAGCAACATCTTGTGAAGAATTCTGAAAAGCTCTTCTCCTGCAAGTATGTATGCCCAATTCGTATCCATTTCTTGTTGCAGAAAACGAAACATTTGTCAAAATTTAGCCAAGTACAAATAGCTTAATAAATCTCTCGAGTTTTTCCATAGCATTGAAAAATTATCCACTTTGAAATCCAGATACTGGCCTTACAAGAAAAATTTAAAATTTTCCAGCGGATCGCAAATCAAATTATGATGTTGATCCTTCTGAAGCGCACATACCAAATGATCTGTAATGAGGGCGAAATGGGGGCGGAAGTTTCTCACCCAAACCATATTCTCGCACCTGAGTGATGTGCCTGCCAGGCACATCCGGGCTCGCTATAATTACGAGCTCCTCAGGAGACCAAGACATTGCAAGCCCTGCTCCCTTATCCACTGTTGCTCCAGATGCTGAAAACGGAATTCCAAAGAAACTTTTGAAAAGAAAGTCTAAAAGTGAATTTGCTCCAATCAGGACCAGTTTTCGGAATTAGGGGTTTCAATGTTGCTCTTTTCAGTAGTGAGATTTGTTTGCTGCGAAGCCAATGTTCAGAACCGCTATCCTTAAACATGATCAGAATTTGGATTCAAAGGTTTTCGAAACTTTCTTCTCCAAATTAAGACCAAAGTTCAGATTTACGGTTCTCGCAATCGCTTTTTCCATAGCGGTGTATGTCTTGTGCTCGATTTTTGAGCAGTTTTTTGGAGGCAAAAATGTTTTTCTCATAGAAACCGAATTACGAATTGAATCCAAGCGCAGGAATACGCATGTGATTCCGTGGTGTTTTCTTTCCCTGAATTCTCAAGAATATCAAGGTACAGCGCTGATAATGACCCATCCAAGTATTTCTTGAAACCTGATATATCAGAGGTGGCTGAGATCATCGAGGCATGCCGGAAAGCTTCATAGCAGACCTACAAGGATTCTTCCGCTATTTATAAGAGAAATCTGGCCTTGACTGCTTTCCGTCCTTGTTTACTTGTTCACCTACTTCTTGTCATTACTCAAGTCATGCTGATCAGCTTTCTGTTCACACTTCACATTATGTCTTTGACAAACCTCTGCACAACACGTGAATCGCAGACATGGATCTGTCACTGGAGGCAAATGCGATTTTGAATTTTGAGATAAACTCGGTCTGTTCAAAAATTTTGTTTATACAGGGTGTCCCAAAAGTATGTATACCAACCTGCCCAGTACTTTACCTTTAAATCAAGACGCATAAAATCCAATCCGCGCGCGATTTCGCATCTAGTGACCCCGCAATTTATAAGGTCAGACCAATAATCGGTTGCGTGGGTGGACCTACAGATCGGATAGGATGGTATCTGAGTAATATTCTAGAGCAGTTACTCCAATTCATTCCTTTCCATCTAGGCAATACAAAGATGTTCTTAGACCCTCTAACGAGACACGAATCAGCGCTTCTTACACCATGTAGTCATTCGACGTTAGCGCGTTATACACGAATGTATCTGATGACTCCGCGATGCAGGCCGTTTGTGAACTTCTAATAGAGCACGAGCAAGCAATGAGACTCTTCGGACTTTTTATCGCGCAGATAATGGCCTTGCTAAAACCGTGTTTAGAACGCAACATATTTCAATGGTCGGGAAAGTATTTCTCGCAAATTAGAGGATTGGCCATGGGCCAGAGATTGGCTCCAACGCTAGCGGTAATTTTTATGGCTAAAATTGAAAGACCAGTGCTGCAGTTGCGTCCCTTGCTTTACTGCAGATACATCGATGACTGTTTCATCATATGTGCTACTCAAGCGGAGGTTGATGAATGCTTTGAGTTTATGAACAGGCAATCGGAACATATAAGACTTACTCGGGAAAAGCTTACTAACGGATGGTTACCTTTCTTAAACGTACAAGTCAATATCAATGATGGCAATCAGAAAACGAAGTGGTATCGAAAGCCCAGTAACATGAACATTCTTATTCACTACCGCTCAGCGCATCCTCTACAGACTAAAAAAGCAGTGATCAAAAACATGTTTCGTACAGCTGCAAAGGTGTGTAGTGGACGAGAGGAGAAGATGGAGTCGTTGGCCGTTGCGCGTAAGATAGCTTTATCTAATATGAAAACAGGATGACGCATTGTAGGGCCCAACAAAGCAGCTTTGTAGAAAGGAGAGCATCACCCGCAGCAGAGAAGATACCTTTCTGTATACTCTTCATCTCCGATGAAGTGAGCGCCGCCATTCGGCGATGTCTGAGGAGAGCAGATTTGAACAATTCAGTTTTAGTAGTGGACATGCCTCCGAACGATTTAAAACGCATTCTTGTTCGGAATCGCATGTACGACCGTAATTGCACTACGTCAAACTGTCTAGTATGTCCCACAGCAAAGGAGGCGACTGCATGAGCGCGGGAGTTGTCTACCTCATCTCATGCAAGGATTGCGGAGCCGAGTATATCGGTGAAACAGCACGTCCCTTATGCGTACGCATCCAGGAACATCTCAATGACAAAAAAAGATCACGCTTATCCACTCCACTGGACGCCCATAGAATGCAAGAGCATGAAGGAGTGAATTCTGAAGTAAATGTAGAGATCTTGGCGCGTGAACCTCAAACAAACATCTACCCGCAAGACTTTAGAAGCCTTTTGGATTCATTTCAAACAACCCAAAATGAATCGCAAAGATGAATGCCTCTCTATCACACGCGAGCTCGCACCCTATCTAGATCAGATTTTCTGATCCGGTGAAGACATGTTTAATCATTCACTTACGTTATCAGTTAGCGCTCGTTTATACTCGAGATTTACCGGCGATCGAAAAGGTGAGTATTGCGTGTGGCAGCTTGCATGTGATCCAAAAAAAGCTTAGAATTTTGTTTGTGAGGCTGAGGAGATGCTTGATCGGATAGTTTATAGATTGTTGTAGCCCATTTCAGGCTCTGAAGAAGGCGACATAGCCGAAATGTCAGCCTAATAAATATATTTACAAATCTCGGACTGGCTCAACAATTAATAAGGGCCTATTGCGCCTCATGAAGCCATGCAAACAATCTGAAAATTTGAGCCGATAAAACCAAATATAAAGTTTGCACTTTACCGCAATGCTTCGTTCATAAGTTATGCCAAGTAAACCGCAGTAGTTGTCTTTATCTTCCTAAACTTGTGCTTACACCATTTGAAAAGCTTTAAAGACTCTAAAAAGTGGATCAATGAGATCAGGGCGCTGAAAACCCCGGTACACCGCTTTTCAGATTCTTGGAAATTTTTTTTCGACACACGATTGACTCACTATGAAGCTATAAGCTGGAACTTCTTACCATAATCCTACAGTAATAAAGAGTGGCTGGTAATTCGCTCCACACTGTAAATCTAAGTTGACCCTCGCTCTACACAATAGTATCTGGAGATAGGCAAAGGACTTCATGGGGAGAGAGATATTAACGATCAAACAGTGTATACATACTTTTGGGACATAGTTAAATTTGACTTATTCCAGATACGAATGAGATGTACTGATAATTTGGTTTGTAACAGTTACGAACTAGATTTTGATTCATTTCACCCGAAAATGTGCAAGCGACTTGTTTAAACTAGTAAATAATTGATATGACTTTTGAAAATTTTCAAAAATTCAGTTAAGCCTTATAAATAATTTTCGGAGGCGTGGCTGCCGCTACGGCCCCTTTTTTTTTGTAATTTTAGGGTTGAAGACCAGCAAAAAATTCAGGAAGCATAGCAAAAAAATTTTCGCAGTGCCCTCCCCCTCCCCCCCCCCCTCCCCGCCCTTCCGAACGTAAATCCTGGGTACGGTAGATACTTATATTTCAAGATCGCATCATGCTGCTACATTGCTTTTTCAGGCATCTACAAACTCAAAGAGTCAGGACAGTGCTTGGAACTATCCATGTCAAAGAAGATACTGCTCCGTGAAAATAGTTATAAGAAGCTTAATTATGCAGCAATGCTCCAATCCATAAAGAATTTTGCATATGGTCTTCAAGATTTTCGCATGGGTTCTCGACCTTGATTATCTCCTTGCAACCATAAATAGATTTCCACACGAGTAGGCTAAATTGATTTACTAGAATGTCTTCCGACGAGGAGGAACACACGATGGGCGGTAACAGAAAAAAAGAGGAAGGAAGAAAGTTCGCAGATTTGGCGAAGAAAAAAATAAACCAGTGGGTGGAAGAAGGCAGGATTGAGCCGCTACCGGTCACGTTGACCGACGGTAACCAATTAATAACATCAACCCAGTTTAGCCCCCATGTTAATTATGTTAATCTTCCAGAAATCCTGCTCCCGCGGCCGCCGTCGGCAGGGATACATTACTGTATCATTTGCCGAAAACACGGCAGTTTTCGCCTAGGAGCACACATTCGCTCAAAACACCCTGAATATCCCATTGATTCTGACGACTTCAGGGTAAGCTTGAAAAGGCTTTCAACCACCTTTAGAGTTGATTGTGTTTAGGTAATTGAGCAGGTCAGCCGTGGCATCACGGAGAACATGAAAAGAGCCTCGGTCGATCTTCGCCTCGTCCCCGCTCCCATGAATATCAGGGAGTACAACATCATGAAGGCGTTGATCGACCAGCTCACAGCTGGTGGTATACCAATTTACGGGGTAAGTAGCAGCATTTGAAGATAATGAAAGAAAACGAGGTGTATTTAGCAAATCCATCAGCCCTCGTGGGAGGCAATGCCGTACCAAGAGAGTACGGAGGTCTCCCACGCGCCACGGCTTGACCCTACAGTTCGACAACATCAAGGACTGCCAGAAGATCCAAGCGCTGCAGTCAAGTCCCGAACTGTAATTAATCATTGATATCATATCCACGTGCTATTCGCAACGTCTTAATATCAGGTAGTGTCGCTTCCATATGGAGCTCCACCCATACCGCGCCACGAGCTCTACATGACTCCGATAGACACGCTTTACCTCGGTAAGCTTATTGAACAAGAAATAGAAGTGACAAGCCCTTCCGGGTTTCCCTACTGATTTTCACGTCGAGAGGGACTTCGTAAATTTTCGCGAAGACGTGGGAGACTTCGTTTTCTAAAAACCTCCAAACCAACGCGTGCCGGGCCCTGTCCCCGCACCCCCGAGCCCACTCGAAAAACACTGGGTTGTCTTTTAAAGGTGACTGAGTTTATGGAAGTAACATAATTGACCTACGATATGTGAAAGTTCGAGCTATAGCTAAAATATTTTGAGCGGAAAACCTAAAGTGCGTTTAATTTTAGATTTTTGCAATCCGATTGGGTAAGAAAGATTCGCGGCACGGAAAAGCGCGGCTAAAGCAAGCTCACGTTCAAAATTTTCTCGATGCAAAAAATGTGGAAGCTCCCCAAATAACTTTTAAGGGAGTATGAATAATGCCCATCTGTAGATTGTTACCCCATTCTCCGGAAAAGTAAAACGGCCATAGAGTAATATCTGTACATCCAGGCGGCGCGAGTATCCATCCCCAATTCACCGCGCCGCCGAGGGTAGATTTGATGTTCGCTCACGAACACGATACAAGCGTGCCTGGAAGCTTCGAGCAGCGGTATCCAATACAAGAAGGACGCAGTTGTGGTACGAATGTTGTTACAAACCTGACAATGTACAAAAAACTATTTTTAGACTGGATGCTGGAGGCGGATAGAAAACTGAAGCTGTGGAGGCGATTGCCTCTTGAACTCCATCCCTTGTTGAAGCAATTTTGCAGTCATATAGAAACGAGAGTAGTAAGTTAAACATGAACCGAGCTGACTTTTAACGCCATCGTAGTGATTTTAGCTACTGCCTGATTTCGGCTCCGAAAAAGGCGAAATTGTAGTACTGAAAGGACGAGCCCTCTACGAGTCCTATATAAGCAGATTCATGATTGTTGCTATGAGGGCTCGGCAAAGGTCAGTGAACATACGAAAACTTTTGCTTAATTGCCTTGCTTAATTGTCTTCCAGCACACAGATACAGAGATGCACACATGTACAGATACTGTCCACTTCCAATCACGTGCTAGCCTCCCCTATGCTAGGCGCATAGAGACTGCTTTCATCTCCCTGCTCCAAAAAATCACAAGGCTAACACAGTCACATAGCACGCATGTGGGAGCGAACGACACATGATCATGCGCACGAGTATAGCTGCTACCCATAATGCGATCACACATACCGTTTAAAGACCTACTACTCTGTCCCTTATGGCAAAACACTAAACTATTATGGCAAACTGCTACTAAACTACATCTACGCGCTACGATGCACATGATACACACTATATGCCACATTCACACAACGCAGTACACACACCACGTCACACATTACTCATTAAGCACCGCGCTACGCTATATAGTGTACACCAGAAACCATTACATGCCACCTGCTACCCACAATGCACCGAATACTATGCACAAACAACATACTACACTACACACAATTAACTGCACACCACGTACTACATATCACATACTACAACTGTACATTGCATATTACAGCACACTACTTGTACATACACTATCACTACATACTACTAGCATCCACCACACATGCCACACACTGTCACTACGCACAACAATGATTACGATACATTACCCTGTACAAATCACCACTCACATTACATTACCTAGCATCCACTACACACAAAACACAGACTTTGAGCTTCTGTGATAAAGTATTTGACAAAAGTGTTGAAAGTAAATAGGAACACAAAAATTCAACGTATTTGCCTGTTTTTTTTTCACGCTATCCGGTTCCGGGGTTTAGAACTATACCGGTAGTGCATATGCTACATATTGCATACTACACATTACACACTGTACATCACACGATACAACACATTACCTGTACCTACCATACTACAAATCATGGAGCATTCACTACACACTATGCACTACACAACAGTGCATAACGCACTGCACACCACATGTCAAACAGTACACCACAACTGATGAATTACTACCACTACATCGAATATTACGCCACACTACTCTGTATAAACTACCACTCTACATACTACGTGACATCTACTACACACTATATCCTGCACACCACTACCTACTACACAATATACATCGCGCACTACAGATACACACATCATACTACACTTGACAGACTACACACTGCACACCATGACTATCAACTGCACAGTACTACACAAAATACACTACTTGCTACAAACTACACAGTAAAAACTGCACATCACACACAACATACTACACACTAGACATCGTACACCGTACACTCCTACACGCTGCACGACACACTGCATATCATACACTACAGACAACAGCGTGCTACACACTATACATCGCACACAAACGTACTTCACTATGCACTACACACTACACATTACGAATGACTCACACCGCACTACACAATACACACATTATAAGCACCACTCTGACAGACTACACACTACACACCGCCGGGCACACTGCACCCAGGGCCCTCTAGGCTTCGAAAACGAAGTCCCCCTTGAATTCCGCGAAATTTTACGAAGTCCTCTTTGACTCTCAACCCTAAACTCAAAAATCGCTCAAAAAGCGAAAGTCGACCAAAAAACGTCAATTTTTGGCCACAAAAAAAGATATCTCCTTTGCTTTTCCGAATCAAAAACGAGATCCAGCCTGCTTCCATATCTGCGCCGGGCTCTAACTGCACCATAGGCAAACCACAGTGACACCAAATACACACCCAGACACTACAGACAACATGGGCATATAAAGGCGTATACATCATGAATTTCAAAATAATCACAAACACGCCCTAGATCCCATAGACACTCAAAATACACAATGAACCGCAGGCACAACAATGACAAAGATGCCCAATGACAGCCACCACCATACCACCAATACCTAGTAGATTCATACATAGACGGACAGTACATACAAAACAGGCACATCGCAAAACAGTAACGCTAACGCCACAAACGACAACAAGGATACGCTCATACGAATGCACTAAAGACTTACCAAACCTCATTAAGTATAGATCCACCATAGGCACTTCAAATACACCAAATACACGCATTATATACACCATAATCCCACCATATACGCACAATCAAGGCGAACTACAGACAGCCAATAACACAACAGGCACATAGCAGGATCACAACACACACTACCCATATACGCAGACCAGCTAGCCACGTTATTCAGATGCTAAGTAAGAGAGCTAAGATGAGAAGCAGTGTTTAGCCTAAAATGCGCTGACATACATCGCAACTTTTAGACTCGGACAAACCGTGTCGATGGACGACGGCATATACTCGTCAGCTGTGGTGATGGAGTTCTTCCAAGAATTGCAGAAGTGTCGAGTGCCCGTTAAGACCCGACTAGGTTTCGCTCAGGCTATTGCGAGCTTCTACGATTTCCTAAACGTTTACATCGACGCTGGTAAGAGGCAACAATTGAGGTAGCTTCCGATTTTGTTCATGTCCTTCTGCAGCTGCTAGCACATTCCGTCTGCCGGCAGTAGCTCAAGCCCGCAGCCGCATCTCATACGTAATAGAAGGCCTGCGCAATGAGCTGAGATCTCTCTCTTCCTATCGAGCGGTCAGACAAGCGCCAGCTAAGGTTCTTTCAGTGTTGCTTTATGCCAGAATGATGTCGTTAACAAATTTAGGAGCATGAGCCCTACGTAGTCGCCCGCGCCATTGCCAAGCATAGAGACATCTTGGCGACGCTTCGATGCATTTACAACAAATTCGGAAGAACTGAATTCATTAGCAGAGTCCAGTACAACTACTTCTTAGGGTGAAACAGCTGTGATCAAAGACCCTAAAGTGATATATTTCTTTTAGGGCGTTGATGTTCTACATTATTCAATGCAACACAGCCCGCAACGAAGTAGTTTACAAGATGAGATTCGGGAGCATCGTTGACTTTAGCGAAATGGGACATGCTCAAACTGGCTTGCGACGCATCGAATTAGACGTGGACGGCGATAAAAAAGAACTCTTTGTAGGTTTCTAACCAGCTAGTCAACAAAGGATAAATCGATGAGGACCTAAATATTCAGGTAGGTGCTTATCCACACCCCAAGAGCCTCAACCGAGTTCGTGAGGAAAGCACGTTCAGAGGAGGGTTCTTTGTGTTAGATAGAGAGTCGCTCTTTCTGACGGACGTATGCCACAGCTTTCGCCTCTGGTGAGGAATTTTGCTTATATTAAACCAAATCTTCCCCCCCCCCCTCCTCCTCCAAATTATGCAAATCTCAGCATGTTATCTCGTCTCAGTATGACTTCATTTAGTAACAGAATGGCAAGATTTTTGATGTCCGCTCGCTCTACTCTGCTAGTTTTTATCTGTATTCCAGCAGTGGCCCAACCTATGATAAATGGCAAAAAGCTAAAACAAGAAAAAAACAGAAACCATCCCCTGCTCAACCTCTACTTCACTCACTTCTCAACTTCCCTCCCCCTTCGCCTCACCCTCATTCCCCCTCTCCCATGTATGAAACGAAGAATAAATAGCATAAAGGAAAGAAAGACAAAGCAAACTTGATGGACACCGAGCGCCCAGTGAGAACGAAAGATTGCGCGTCGGTTTGCCGGCAGGGTCAGACCGCGTCAGCACCTACCAATACCTGTCGGAAACAGCCGGTACGAACCTGAACCCGCCGGAATATTACTCCTAGTGCACGATAATTTTTATTGTATGCAGAAACATTTCTGAATGAAAAGTCAATTAACTCAAAACTTTGAAGGCCGGTTGCTACCCCTTCGCATTGAAAAATAATACAATTTTAAAAGATATAAAATGGAAACCAGCTCGAAGAGTCTAAATATGTGGTCCTCACCTGTCCGGTGGGGGGGGGGGGAAGGAAGAATCCAGGCCTGTCACTTACCACATTTTTTGTTTTTTTTCGCTGCCATAATAACTAGTACAGTGAGGTACTTGTTGTTTGCACCTTGTTTCAAACGAAGCCCAGCTTCACGGTAGAGAGACTACTGGACCATCCTTAATGATAGGACTTTGTCCGGCCACTAAAGTCGCAAGTAATTATACCTAGCTCAACCCTCAAAACAGAGCAGCTGAGCTACATGCTTTTTCTGCAACTTGCGAAAATTCAGCTTGCGCCTGATGGAATAAAAAAAAAGATAAGCATCAACGATCGCACTTGAACTGAGCAACAAAGGTCGGGTTTCTTCATAAAAAAAGTTTTTGACTGCTTGACTTTCAATGTTGCAAGTCAATTCAACCATTCCACCCTCCCCTCTCCCTCTCAATATAGCTCCCTTCCCTGTCAAAGCTTGATAAAATGACGTTCTTATTGAATGTAAATCACTGAGGGCCGCATGCACTAACATCCCCGCGGGGAGGGGATCGCAGCTTAAAAGAAAGCTTTATATTTCGAAATTCCAGATACCTGGATTTCACTTTATATACCTATCCGTAAGTATTCCTATTACCCTTCACTATACATGTCGAAGAGGAGCGAGAAGCTGTACGAACCGCATTTCCAGCTTTTGTATGATCGCTAATGATCCCCGGCGCTTTTCTTTAAAGTCTTTCTTTCTCCAAGGTTAACGAAAAACCTCCAAAATTGTGCAGGTTATCTAACCCGACAGTGCTGAGCATGTTGCTGATAAGAACAAATGATGTTTTGAAGTTGAAATTTTCGATGATCCACAGGCCGAAATTTGAGGTTTACCGAAAAATTCGACTTTTCAAACACTCATTTGTTCTCATCAACAACATGCTCAGCACTGTTGTGTTAGATGTTCAGTACAACTTTGGAAGATTTACGTTAGCTTCGGAGAAAGAAAAATGACTTTAAAGAAAAGCCCCGGGGACCATCAGGGATCATACAAAAGCTGGAAAATGCGGTTCTTACAGCTTCTCGCTTCTGTTCAACATGTTCATAGTGAAGGGTAGTAGGAATACTTACGGATAGGTACACAACGTGAAATCCAGGTATCTGGAATTTCGAAATATAAAGCTTTCTTTTAAGCTGCGATCCCCTCCCCAGCGGGGAGGTTAGTGCATGCGGCCCTAAATCACTGGAGTGGAGCAAAGATGTCAATCTACGATGTCAATCTTCGTTTATTGATGCCTCTTATCAAGACTTACAATGCACGTTCCCAGCACGTGTTTTATAATTTTGTTGTTTATCATCTGCGTACTAATATTTTTCTTCTACATGAGTAAGAGGACCATTTAGTGATGTGGCTAGAAGAATGGCACAAAGTTGTGATAATCAGAACAACGCTTATTCATGTGATTGACCCAAGTTCTAATAGCTCCACTACACAAACTAATCGGAACAAATTACAGAATATAATTTTCTGCTGTTCACCAACAGATTGTTTATGCGCGGTATACTCGCTCAAGCTTCGTGCATAAGCTGTACTTACTGAGTCCTTACCTTTCACTATGAGAGTGCCGGCTGCAATCACAAGACAAATAGCGAACTTCGCTCAAAAGATGATGCTCACAAAGGCCACTTTTGAAGGATCGACAATATCGACAACGTCATGAAGCTTGTCGGCCTGTGATAGAAGCTCCGCTTCCATTGAATTTTCATTACTCTGGCTGGTGTTCTTATCAGCACATGGAAAGTTATCAACTGTATGCGCGACAGTTTCCCGACAACATGAGAACACCGCTCCGACTGCGATGTACCGCCGGCTCCCAGACTGCCCGAGGGCAGAGCCAGGCGAGCGTGTCAGCGGTGCGGTTCCACTGTTGAAGCATAAGTGATAAACTGATTATCGGTTGACCGTCGCGGACGCTCTAGCGTCAATCCTAAGCCAGTAGTAATTCAGTAGGAACGGTAAATATGTGGTGCGGGATCAAAAGGCTAGGCGGGACTGCGGGGAGGATGTGGCTAGGCTGGGTTCATACTGATCTGTAAATTCCGGAATAGCGCTCGCACTATGCGTTATGCTGGAGCTGTCCCGGAACTTACGGATCAGTATGAACCAGCCATATGCGAAGAATGCAAGGTTACTTCAAAGGATAAAAGGATTCGGCGTCTTTAAAGGCAGCGTCCAGGCAGATCTGGACCTATGGGGCTTTCACGTTGAAAGTACTTTTGGCGCCCTAACTAAGGCACTGCCCAAGCGGCAGCTCAGGTAGTGCTCTAATGGCTGAGATATCCCCCTCGAAACTGGCCCCCGCGAACGTATTCGCATGGATTCATTGCAATTTCGCGCCAGGATCCACGCTTTGCGCCATGAATCCATGCGAAACACGGTCGCGGGGTCCAGTTTCGAGGGGAATATCTCAGCCATTACAGCACTACCTGAGCTGCCGCTTGGGCAATGCCTTGGTTAGGGCCCCAAAAATACTTTCCACGTGAAAGCCCCATAGGTCCAGATCTGCCTGGACGCTGCCTTTAATACCCTCTGCGGGCATGCGCCGAACGCACACTACTTCATATTCGAAGACGCAATTGTATTGTGCGAGCTATTACAGTGACTTGCGGGGGCCAGCCGTTTACAAGTCAGTGCTTTTATCCCCAGATTACTCTGGTACCAATTTGCCGGCCCAGGAGGGTAGAGGGCTTGGTTGGTCCAGGTGCGAGGATCGAGCCTGTGTCCGATCTGGTCATAGCGGCGCCTCATACCACTACGCCACTCGTCCCCCAAGGTTACTTTCAGTCCGGTAAATCCCATGCCGCTTACGCTGCCAATGCTCACCAGAGCAAAAACAAGCTTGCCGCTACTGCAGACCATTTCTTTTCGAGACGCAGTGGCAACCCTTCATCATTCCGATTAAGCCGCCTAAGCCTCCTATACCCGAATCCTGACATAACGTCCCTCTTGTTGATGATTTGTAGGAACATCAAGAGTTCATCTTCAAAAGGTTTCAGAACGTAGGCATTATGGACATAAGATGGGGCAAGGGTTAAAATAGAATGATTTTTTTCAATTCTATATGTCATGACCACTGAAAACATCGGAATGCTTGAAGCCAGTGGCTCGGCGAATCTCAACCTAGTCAAATTTGCGCTTACCTGGGGTTATTCATTACGCTGATCCCGAAATCCACTTTGAAAGCTTGAAAACGGCGAAAACGAGCGTTTTTAATGCCCCTCCCTTTGGAACTGGACGAGTGCAGCAAGGCTGATGACGCTAAATCGTTGCAAGGCCCAATGGTTATAGCATTGCGGCGGGCAGCCTCCAATAGTGAGAAGGAAATTGTAAACCCGTCCGGATGCGTGTAAGATTGGCCTGCGCGTGTAAGTTTGAGAGCAATTTTCTCGGCAGGAAAAAAATGCTGTGCAACCGGGACTGCACTGTTTTCATACTTGGGCGATAAGGAACCTACCGCGTTCTGAGTTGTTGGATTTTGCCGACCCACTGCCTTTAAAGGCAATGTCCGGGCAAAAAACTCGATTTTGAGACTTTGTGCTTACCCGATCCTATTCGCTATGCTGAATCCAAAAATTCGCATTCGAGAGCGCGAAAACGACGAAAAAGGGCTCTAACACTGGGAAATCAGCAAGTGGGCAGGGTTTTCCCACTGTGAATTCACGCGTTCAGCTTCCAGAGCAATTTTCTCGAATCCGTTACCCGCTTTGACATCACTACCGATTAAGTGCAAATGAATGACTTGAAACTGGAATCAAAAAGATCATCCCCAAAGCTGGGAGCGTGAATTCACCGTGGGGAAGACCCCGCCCACTTGCTGAGTTTCCTCCGGTATTAGTGCCCTTTTTCGTCGTTTTCGCGCTCTCCAATGTGGATTTTCGAATTCAGCGTAGCGAATAGGCCCGGGTAAGGGTTGTTTCAGACTGCCGCACTGACTGCAGCAGGCTGCAGCAGACTGCAGCTGACTGCACTGACTGCAGCAGACTGCAGCAGACTGCAGCAGACTGCAGCTGACCGCACTGACCGCACCGGTCGCAGCCTCTTTTCTTAAAAGAAAACAACCGCGATTATCAAAACAGCGTGATTTACGCATAAGAAGATCATAAGTTCCATCAGAATTCTTCTCAATCAAATATTGGCGATAGTTCTTTGTTATGTTCACATTTGTTCTAATTCCTCCTATCATTGCATATACCTGTTTTGTAACATTCTAAACCGTGTTGTCTTTTGCTTTTACGTATATATTGTTGTTGTTTGTTTAAACACAACTATTTATCCGCTCCGCCTGCATGCTACAGCCGCTGCGGTCGTTGCGGTCAGTGCGGTCAGCTGCAGTCTGCTGCAGTCAGTGCAGTCAGCAGTCTGCTGCAGTCAGTGCAGTCAGTTGCAGACTGCTGCAGTCAGTGCGGCAGTATGAAACAACCCTAAGCAAAGAATCTCAAGATCGAGTTTTTGCCCGGACACTGCCTTTAGATGAGTGGACTTATTGAGATTAGCAACGAAGTTTAAAAAATCCATCCAGTACATAGGACAGTGAGAAGCGTGGTGGTGATTTCACTCAGAAAAACCATATCAAGTCGCAAAAAGTCTCCTTTTTTTCGAAAAACAAACGTAACTGAAACAGTCTTCCCAACAAGGAAGTGATTACCCGAATTTTCTGGGAAGTTCTGCAATTTCTGGCAGATTCAACCTTGAGCTTTCCATGTCGTGGTTTTGTTTAACTTCTTAGCTAGCCGCTGCGAGTATAAGTTGCCAGTATTCCGTAGCCATGTATTGCTGAGGCTTCGTACTGTGCTACACATATTTGTAGCCCCTTACTTAGAAGCAGCGTCCAGGCAAATATGGACATACGGGTTCTGATGTGGAAAGTAATTTCGGGACCTTAAAGGCAGTGTCCGGGCAAAAAGTCGATTTTGAAATTTTGTGCTTACTCGGGCCTATTCACTATGCTGAATCCGAAAATCCACATTAAAAGCGCAAAAACGGCAAAAAAGGGCTCTGACGCAGGAGGGAAATCGAAAGTGGGCGGGGTTTTCCCCACTGTGAATTTCGCAGTCCCAGCTTCTGGAGCGATCTTCCCATTTCCTCCAGCGCCCTGAGATCTCCACCAACCAGGTGCGAATGCATGACTTGAAATCGGAACCGAGAAGATCGCTCTCGAAGCTGGGAGCGTGAATTCACAGTGGTGAGGACCCCGCCCACCTGCTGATTTCCCTCCCGTATTGGAGCCGTTTTTCGCCGTTTTCGCGCTCTCCAATGTGCATTTTCGGATTCAGCGTAGTGAAAAGGCCAGGTAAGCAGAAAATCTTAAGATCGAGTTTTTGCCCGGACACTGCATTTAACTAAGATACTCTCAAGCGGCAGCTCAAGTGTGAACTCACAGTTAAGATATTCGCCTCCAAACTGGACCACAGGATCGTATTCGCATGGATTCATGGCGCAACAGCGTTGGTCCTCGCGGGAAACAGAATACCCTTCAAGTGAGATCTCCACACTCAGACACTCGCTGCGGCTACAGTGCGAGCGGCGCGCCCTATTTGAGGCTGCCGTGCGAGCGGCGCGCTTCAATTGAAGCAGCAGTGCGAGCGGCGCGCCTTATTACGGCCGCCGGCGCGCCTACTCGACACTCGACGCGGCGGCGCGCGCGACATTATAGCACTGTATCGCGAACGGCGCGTCCTAGTTGACACTGCGAGTGGCGCGCAATTTATCAGTGAGCGGCGTGCCATGATATCTTCCGCATTCTCACACGCTGAAAGCACAAGCGATACCTGCGTGAAGTACGACGCATGTTTTAGGTGCTTTATCGCTAAATCATTGAGATTAACGCTGTTCCGCAACGGAGTTTTCTCATTAACACAAGTGGGATCCTTCTAGTTTTTCCACTGTGAGTCAGTCTTCATAAGCACTGCGAGTAGGTGCCGAGTTTGAGTTCAAATTTCCAGCGTACCACTTAGTCGCGGCGCGCGTCATTTGACTGCCAGCGGCGGGGGAGACATGGGCGGCCGCACGCATAAGGCGCGCGCGCCGCAGCAGCGACTGTCTGACAAGGGAAGTACTTTTAATGGCCGTGGACTTTTGATAGGAGTAGCATATCATCTGAGGCAGCTTCGAATGCTGATTTGAAATCTGCTTTCCGTTTCTGCGGAACGTTCTTCTGAAGTGAGTTATGGAGGCCTGAAAATCCTATTTTGGGGGCGCTCCCTGAGTTTCAGAGCGCTGCTATGTGCGTTGGTGGTGCAGTGGTGTAACGGTTAGTTGTCGGCAATGAAGGCGAAAGGTCAATGGTTTGAATCCGGTGCAGATCGAACCGTTTTGCACTATGAATGTAAGTTTAAAAAAGCACTCTAATTCGTCTAAAGACACTTACTGTTATGCCCTTGGCAAATGTGACCTAAAGAAAAAATTTTCTGGCATAACTGCTTGTAATGAGACCCTGAACTCTACTCGACTTTATCACTAGTAAAACAGGACCAAACATGGTGAAGCATGTTCATCACCATATTCAAAAAATGTGAATTATCATTAATCGAGAACAGGGCTCGGCACGAGCTGGCACCAGGGCAATTTCAGAACGAAGTCCCGTTTGACATTGAAAATTTCGTACGAAGTCCCTTTTGACCTGTTTTGAAAATCCGTCATCAATTTTATATTATGTATAAAAATGTAGTAGTGTTTTCATGCATTTCTGATTTCATGAAAGAACTTTTCACAGCTTTCTGAGCTTTTTAAGTGGTCGAATTACATCTTGAGAAGCAGAAAAAACGATTTCTCGACTGCGGAGCTGACCGAGTGGTTTTTAAATTGCTATAAAACGCTGAAAAAAAAGCATTATGAAACTGATTCTTTTTTGTATGTAATCTTTTACAGTGTAGATACATTTTATGTAAAAAAGTATGAAAACTTATGCGAGCAAAGTGTCGGTGCCAGCTCAGCTGGCACCCAGCTGGCACGGTGCCAGCTAATTCAGAAAAAAGTTGGGCACAGCTTTCATTCACATAAGTTTTCATAAATTTTTGGCCCGTAGTTCCGGTCCACCAACGCGCATGCACACACCAAATTTGGTGTCATACTATTGCGATTTGGCTGAAAACAACGCCTTTGTTTGTTGATGGACAGCTTGCCAATGGCATGCCGGTGGCATGCCGGCGGCATTTTTGCGGCAGTTCTCCGCCTCGGTCCCTGTAGAAACGATGTCCCCTTTGCTTTCCGCCCTAAAAACGATATCCAGCTTGACCCGGTGCCAGCTGTGCTGAGCCCTGATCGAGAAGATGTTCTCTCCTGCCTTTGTGCTCACAAGCCTGTTTAAGGAATGTGAAATGAATGGAATGTGAATCGAGAAATGTCTGTGTTTTACCCACTTTGTAATTTCGCTTCCCAATCTAATTTCGCTACTTTTCTCCGTACATAAATTTTTTGCAAACCAAATTTCAGCAAGCAAACGGTTCTGCTAGAAAATTTTTTCTTTAGGTCACATTTGCCAAGGGCATAACAGTAAGTGTCTTTAGACGAATTAGAGTGCTTTTTTAAACTTAAATTCATAGCGCAAAACGTTTCGCTCTGCACCGGATTCGAACCATTGACCTTTCGCCTTCATTGCCGACAACTAACCGTTATTACACCACTGCACCACCGATGCACATAGCAGCGCTCTGAAACTTAGTGAGCGCCCCCAAAATAGGATTTTCAGGCCTCCATAACTCCCTTTAGAAGAACGTTCCGCAGAAACGGAAAGCAGACTTCAAATCAGCGTTCGAAGCTGCTTCAGATGATATGCATCTCCTATCAAAAGGCCACGGCCATTGAAAGTACTTCCCTTGTGAGTAGGCCCAGATTTGCCTGGACGCTGCCTTTAAGTAAGAGGCAAACTTCATGCAAATCAATGAAGCAATAATGGAATGCAAGAGCATAGACACGACCTTAAAGCTGGGGATAAGTTTCTGACAGAGATTTTTCAAAGTTACTATAGTGGTCGCATCAAGCTTCCGAAAAAAGACTACTAATTGTAATATTAAAAAAATGTACTGCCCATGCGAAAACCCAAATCGACAAAAAATCAATACCAGGAAGTTTCTTGAAGATTTCAGCATGAAGCAACATTAGCACTTAAATAAGTTTGCTCTAGCATTTCAACAGAAACCTGCCATAAATTAACGGGATTGCATTTGGAAGCGAATTCCACGCTAACGGCATAACATTGCTAGATTACCTTTTACAAGCGCGGATAATAGAAAATTTATTCATAGTGATCTAGCTAGCAAACCGCGTTTTGCTCTACACAGTTGAAGTCACATGATAAAACTTATCTATTTCACTTCTAAATAACGTTTCCCTGCTCTGTCCCACTTTTTACGAGCCAATCCTCTGACCTCAATGTATCCCCATAATGGGCATTGCCACTCATCTCTGTAGCAAGCCTCAGCGTCCCAACTCCTAGTCCAAAAGAACGACAAATTCGGCTAACATTACAAAATTTTAGACATGATCTCTGTTGCCTACATATATCGTCGACTCTAAAAATCGTGACGACGGTCTGCAGTGCGGCCAGTGCGCGTCGCACGGCACTCCCGCTTTAACGCAAGGCAATCTTGCTTCTCAGCAGTGTAGGCTCCCTGCGGTAGCCATGAAAGTTCTTGCAAGCAAAAAAGATGCAAAAAGAAAAAGTAAAACCACAAGAACCCACCTTCTCCACGTAATTTGGGCGAATCACTAGACGGCAGTGCCGTGCGGCGCGCACTGGCCGCACTGCAGACCGTCGTCACGATTTTTAGAGTCGACGATACATAGTTCGGTGTCAACAACATTGTTATGAACGAACTTTTGCTTATCATCTACAAACATCTCCATTTCTTATGCTTAAAGCCACCTCACATTAGAGCGCTAGATATAGAGGCTACTGAAAACAGCCTAGTCGTAATAAAAATGAGGTTTCAAAGGTAGCAGGATGATGTAAGGGAAGAGCGGGGAGGAGGGGGTAAGGAGAGATATAGAGGCATGCATACCAAAAGAAACTAACAATAAGGTTCTGTCGCGCAGTTTTAAAAATAAAGCGACCAATAAAAACGAAAAGCTTGATTTGTTGTTATAAATCAATCATTAGAGGACTTGGAATTGAGTCCCCGCATTCGCTACATATGCAACTCTCCCTTCACTTATCCCATGTTTTTCTTTTGTCATTCTCAAGCACTCTAGGCATATTATATACCAGTGCGTCACCTTTGCTTCGCAGAGGCTCGCACTGGTCTTACTTCATATGCCTTACTCATTCTTGACTAATGGTGGCAATGAAACTCACCGCACAGTGCCGATTATCGCGAGTAAGATGTAAACAACTACCCATTTAAAATGCTTTTTCATGTGGAATCGGTGATTTCGCATGGATGAAACTTTTCGCAGAAGAACAAATACAAATTTGAATAGGTTTTTGGACTCTTTCTGGCTTATTAGCTACCATAATGACAGTAGGCAACGTGAGCTACAGGGCTTTTCAACATAAGAGTCACAGCTTCCGCTTGCGCGGCTCCTCCAACGCGGCCGCCTCGCTCAGGCCGCGCGCGGCGTTTGCGGCGCATCGCCCGGGCTTTTGCCAAGCTTCAGTCGACGCGCAGCCAGCGCCACGAACGCTGCGCGGACCTAAGTGTGGCGGCCGAGCGGGGCGGCTGTGACACTCAGGTTGTAAAGCCCTGTACATCTCTGTTAAAATTTTTCTCGAATGCTCAGGTAAAACCATGGCAAATTAATCATTTACGCAACCATTTCTTTTTGGCGTCGTTCTCCTAAAGTGGTGAACTTTTGTCCACTTTTTTGGACTAAAGTCCATGGCTTGCACATCAGCATGCCAAACACATCCCCGACTTTGCAAAAAGTGGTGATACGGAACCAATTTTGCTGGCCAGAACCCAAGTGGTTCCGTTTGACGCGCAGTTTTTGAGGGATCCAACCAATGAAACCATTCTCCTTTGGCACGGTAGGCTCTTATGTTGGTCGCAAGCGATATGCAAAATTGGAGCTCAGGACGTTGGCTGGAACTCGCTCTACGAATTTCGTTACAGACAGACACACAGACATATTAGGTCGTGTAATAAGTTCTGTCCCATTTCTTGTTTTAGTTTTTTCTTGACAACATTGACTATATTTGAGATAAAGTGTATATGCTTTTGAAAGCTCTAAGTCTGCTCTGCAGGCTCATATGCATCATTCCTCAACATAGCAGGAAATTGAAAAAGATTTTTATCATTGAAACAAAAAATCCAAAGAGCCGAAAAATCAATTTTCGACATCTTTTTTCCTCCAAATTTTTCTTGATTTTTATTGGTAAAACTTATCAAACAAGCTTGACAATAATCAGAACAATCTATTAGACTTTTGCACTTATTCTATCATAGTTTGCGCATTTCCAGTCGGCAAGGCAAGACTTTGTCACGGCGATGTTCGCCGTCTCGCGTACCCAAGCTGTGTGGCTCTCAAAATTCGAATTTTGAGTATTTAACCTACGAATCCGATAATTTTGAAGCCACAAACCATCCCTTCTGTCTTTTATGGATGATCCGCCTACCGTCTCCCCTCAGAATGCCTTCAGATAAGCCCAACACCAACGTTGAAAAGGCGTTAGAAGGAAGAATTTTCTAAAGTCTACAGAAATGATTTTTGAAATGTTTCAGCACTCCTGAAGCGCAATATAAGCTAGAGCATTGTTTGCTTACGTGTAGCAAATTGTTCGAGCTTATTCGTAAGGATCCTGACTAATCAGGAAGGCGACGTAACGTAGTTGTCAAAAATGGACTTTTTCCCTGTTTGATTTTCCAAATTTGACGCTGTAAAACTTTTTCGTGTCATCTGATGTAAGAAATCGAAATGAAAATTTTGGTAGAGAAGGCTTAGAGCTTTCAAATGCGTATAAACAATCTACAGAACATAGCGCAAAATATTGAGAAAAAATCGAAAGAAAAAATGGGACAGAACTTATTACACAACCTAATACATACAGTCCCTTCATTTCATATGACCATGTGTGCCATTGCACACACAGTCCACTTTGGCGTCCTCATCCTGGATATGCACTCGCAAAAACGCAAAGGACTTACCGATTGTTATCGATTACATCAATTTGAGGTGACTAGTGACTAAAAAGGAAAGAAAATGCTAAGAACACTTTGGAAACACTTACCTGAAGGCTTGTTTCTCCCACGAATCCAGGATGGGGACGCCAAAGGTGAACTGTGTGTGCAATGACACACATGATCATATGAAATGAAGCGACTGTACACACACACAAAAACACCTTAGCCCGTTAATATAAGTTACTAGCTGGCAAACCCGGCTCCGCCCGGCCCTGTCATTATTATATTCGTAATCAGCATGCTCGATTACCCCCCTTTGCCAATTCCCAGCCCCGTAGCTCAAATTTTGCAAAAAATCGATAAAATCGATATCGATCGATAACGAAAAGTAGCCTATGACACGCTCCCTGCCCCGAAGTATATGTGTGCCAAGTTTGGTCCAAATCGGTTCAGAAATAAAAATTTCTATTCCGCACATACGTACAGACATACATACAGACAGACAGACAGACATTCAGCTTTATATATAAGATGATAGTAAACTTGAAAGTGTTTCTTTCTTTCATTTGATGAAGACATATGCGATAAAAAAATTATGCACTAACTGAAACAGCATTTGTGCGTAGTCGTATGCCAACTTTGACTAAACATAATACGCAAAATCATTCCTGAAAAATGTTGCAGCCATCTACTCATCGACCTTACATATGTAGACCACAAAGCTGAGCAGCTTTGCGCGTATCCATCTCCAAAGCTCTGAACCAAAACGACATATACCGTAAATGGAGAATGTGCAATTTGAGGCAACGCATATAAAGCAGAAAATACCATCATTTCTAGCTTCAACCAAATCCACCGTTGAGCCACAGCTCGAACATTGCCACAAACATCTGAAACAAGGCATTCCTCGCTAAAAGATAAGTCAAACATAGATTAGGAGATTGAAGCCTTCAGTGATTGGTTGTTACGGCTCTCAAGCTGATAGTGAGAACAAATTGCTGTACACCATCTCCGAGGCAGATGACATGCGATTCCACACGTAAAGATATCGCATGTATAACAACACTATGTCAACATTTTATCAGAGCTAACGGATGGCAAAGCAGTTGCGATGTGAGGTCGTGGGCAATACATACCTTAGGCCTAAGGCATACCCCTCGCGATTTCGCAAAATCGTCACGTCCTCGCGACCTGGCGATTTGCCAGATGCCTAGAGATTAAGCATGCGAAGTTCTCAAATGCATGGGTTCATAGATTTCTTAAATTGTAACAAACGCAACGAGTCTGGCCCAAGCAAAGCGCACTTACGACCAGCTATGGAGAGTCGAGCTATGGAGAGTCGTTGCAATGCCAAATCGCGCGGCGACTAAAATCGCGTGAGGTATGTCTTGCGATTTGGCAATTCGCCAGAAGTCCTCAGATCTAACACTAACAACCTGCACATGAATAGTGTGTATAACATACGTAGATTGACAAAATGTCCTATCTTTTGTACATTAAAAATGTGCTTAGGGTGTATGCCAAGATGAACGATAGCTGGCAATAAGCATACCGTACTCCTGCGATTGTCAATATGTCCCACATAAAGTCTGATTTTTTGAAGCTATGTGTTCTTCACTTGGTTGAAAATGATGTCGAACAGTAAGAATTAGGGTATATTGAGCTTCCAGCTTCTTTTCCAAGCTTCTAGATAACGTTCTAGCGTAAATATGGAATTTGATAAAGATTTGACCTATGCAGCGCATATGGCTGGCACTACCCATCGTTCATGTTGGCTGCCCCCCATGTGCTTACAGTGAGTTATGGACAGCCGGCCCAGAACCTAAAGATGCCTTTATACCGTCCCCGCAGCCGCTTACGTGCATTATTCCAGTGACCAAGACCTTTCCAAAGCGTAAAAAATCAAGTTATTCGTAACCAGCACGTTCAACAACCCCATCAAACCAATCTAAGTAAGACTCATGGTTTTGGGGTGCGGATACTACGATAATGCACGAAAGTGCTTAGCGGCGGCTGTCGGCGCGGTAACGCCACAATGAAAGTACTTCAGCGTCCACCCACTTTTCAGCTAGGAAAATGACTGGCATTGGTGCAAGCTACAAAACCGCTCATAGTGCACGTATTAGCTCTATTTTGAAAATAGGAACCCTAGATATGCAATATGCTGGAACGAACCACACGCTATGATAAGCAGATGCTACAAGCTGCGGGGCTATACTTGTACAAATGTAAGGGCAACAAAATTCCGATGAATGAACAACAGGGTGAAATTAAATCCTCACTTTGTCTGAATCAATTCAAAACTATAATTCTTAGACAAAGGTGATGTGGGCAAACTAGAACATGTTCGGATCATCATTACAATTTTGAGATAAACTGATGTAAGCAGCGCATTAGAATTTTCAGCTTTTGTGAACACTTCCTTGGCTTAGCCTATTAGGTATGTATGCTGAGTACTGTCCATTCCTGAATTTTCGAATTACCACCTTCTATATGGGTTTGATCGTTGAGAGCTAATGAATTGGATTACAATCAAAAATTTGTGATAAACGCACATTATTGCAGCAACAGCAGGAGGTCTTTTAGCATAAAATCTCTAACTTTCCTCTGCAAAATCTCAACCCAAAAACCGATTTTGAGCTGAGCAAAACCCTTGGTTTCCTCTAATTTTAACAAAATCTATGGAAAAATAGGGCTACTATTTTGTATTAAACCAACTCCTGGAGTTTTCTTTTGTGCTGGATCTAGACACAACCTTTGCTGTTTTTGCCAGCATTTCAGAGTTACTGTAGGTGTACTGTAGATGAAATTGCGCGTCATTTTATCCAAAAATTGTTGACCGGTCCTTGAAACGCATTGGCCGTCAATGTGTTAAACCTTCTGACGAAGCAGGAAATATATTTCTGATTTCTTTTTTCTTCTTTTTCGCTGCTGATATTTCAGGGGACTAGTGGGCTCTTATGTTTGATATACAAGTTCTACATTTTGTAAATCTCGATGAACAGTACACATTTACTGGGAATCTCTTTCTGGCCCATGAAACTCACAATTATAGGATAAAATTCCATACTCGTTTCTAGTCTTTTCGAGATACGGATCCACAGCACAAACAAAGCATTATCGAAAAGCGCATACATAAAGTCCAGACGATAAAAAGCTGGGCGACAGGCATCCACATTCCCATTCTGCCAGTTCACACGCCTGCAAATTTCCCTGGAGTTCCAGCTAGCAAACAATTGCTTGCACACTAAATTATGTTTCAGGATTGCCGAAAAACGAGGGATGGATCGAAAAACTATCGAGCAGCCCACATCCGCGTTCTTCCTCGGATACAACGGTGAGCCCATAAGGAGGGGCAATGTTCAGCGCCTCTTAAAGCGCTTCCTGGATAATTCCGGGCTGGGAACTCTGAGAATATCGTGCAATACCGTGAGTTCGGAAGATTCCATCTAAAAATATTCACAAAAAGATCCATTGTAGTCGCGCCACGATGCAGCAAGGATCCAGTACGAGCGCTTTTTCTCTGCCTCGTATCAGGAATATAGCCCTGTTGATAAAGATTGCGCAGTGCTGGAAGGTCAGTTGAACTTATCACTAAACTAAACGGAATGATCATATACAAAACTTCTCTTTCCAGGGCACAGGCCGAGAACGCAACTACTGAATTACAACGATAACTATATCATGGCCTGCGCTACGGCATATCATAAGTTGCAAGTGTTTGCTGACGAGGAGGCACGTGAATACGCGGAGCGTGTAGACAGAGCTTGCAGGATGGTTCACATAGCAGAGTGAGCTTGAGCAGTGAAGGCCTTTTCCCGGAATAACTAGATAATTCAGCTTGGGACTGAATGAAACCGTAGAGGATGACACTTCCGAATCCTCTCCGTCATCAAGCGATGACGACGATGATGATGATGAGGGTAATCGAAGTAATTGCTCTTTGATGCCATAGAAAACTGTATATATGTTACAGCCTCTGCGAGAGAGAAACACCGAAGTCCCCTGGCGAAAAGGCGACGATCGCAGCGAGAAACTTCCCCATCCAGTACGCGCTATCAAAAACTTCAAAAAAATTTTTTTCAAAAAACTGATGAGTCTGGAGAAAATAGTAGTTCTACGAAAACATGAACATGAAGAAGATAAGACATTGAAGAAAAGAAATACAACGAGATATATGAAAGCAAGGTAATTGAGGAAAAAAGTGAGAGAAGACAAGGAACATATAGGAATTATATGAGTTGAGCCATTGAACATCTCCGCATGCGCACTTTTGGCGAAATCCGCGCCCACCTTCACTTGCAAAATTTGACTCAATAATCAGCTTACAAGGGAACGATACTCAATGTCCATGGCCTTTCGAGACGATGTGTATACCATTACACTCGTCTTCGAACGCTGATTTCGAATCTGACTTCCATTTTGCTAATCGTTTCTCTGAAAGAAGTTATGGAGTAATTTCGAGCCAACTTTGACGCCCAAGAGTATGGTCACCGACACGGCCTCTACCGGCGCCACGTTATTGTCTAGTGGTTAGTGTGATAGCCTTATAACTTGATGCAGATGTAGGTTCAAATCCTTTTGTGTTTTTATTTTGCACTGCCTCAACTAAACTTGTTCGAGATTTACTCGAATTGTGATCACTGGATACATTTTAGCGCAAACAGTAATCATTTTTTCCAAATTTCACATTTTTTGAAGAGTAAGGGCGTTCAGTTAGCTCGAAGATGCGAAAGAAGGTTTACTGAGGCAATGCAAAAGTGAAGAACACGCTCAGGGATTCGCGCCGTGCGAGCGGTCCTCCTTTAAGGGCTAGCGTACAAGCGGTCGGCGTAAGCCTGAAGCTTCCGTGCGTGCGGCAAGCAGCCGAAGCGCCGTCCAAGCGGCAGGCAATGTTACCGTGCAAACGGCCGCCAATACATTTGCTCGAGCGAGCGGTCAACAATGTGTCCGTCTTATCGGCCGGCAATACCAGTTGTCGCGCAAGCGGCCAACAGTGACCTCTAATTTCTTCTTGTGATTCCCACACGTTAGGAGCGTAAACGGTACCTGCGTGAGGTACGACACAGCGTATAGGCTGCTCTAAGCGTTGACGTGTCGTAATATCAACATTCTTCTTTAACAGCAAGACTGAAGTGAACCTGTGTGTAGTTACAATCACCAGTAGTGACGATGTGGGCTTCCCCATGAGAGGTTCTGACATTGCAGGCATCGATCCACGTTCGCAGAACGTGAGCAGGATTAACACATCCAAGAAAAATGGTCAAGGGATCCCATACAAAATTACTCCAGCAGCAAGCAAGCGGCCGACCTTCTCCGCGCAAGCGGTGAGTATAAGAAGCCGTGTAAGCGCCCCACGTTAACCGTACCACCGGCCCTTGACGACCGTACAATCGCACACACCAACGAGCGTTTGTAAGGTTGTCGCTGGCCGCCCGCACGGCGCGAGTCCCTGAGCGGAAAGATTCGAACCTACACCTGCATCCGCTCATAGGCCTATCACACTAACCACTAAGCCACACCCCACCGTTTCCGTTTGCGCTCCGAACGTATTTGAGTGGGCAGCCAAAACCCGCACAATCCTTTATAACATCTTTGAAGCGATTAGCAGAAACGGAAGTCAGATTCGGAATCAGCGTTCCAAGACGAGTGTAATGGTACACAACTCATCTCAAAAGGCCACGAACACCAAGTATCGTTTCCTTGTTAGGATCGCTCATATGGTTTACAACATCCAAAAAACAAAGCAGCTCCGTTAATCGAGGTACTCAAAAAACACATCAGATAGTCTGGTCTTTTGAAAGCGACTGAATCACAGACACACGACTCATTCCATAAAATTAGACAATCACCACCATTTACTCACTTTCCGTGATGACGCTGATCATCAGAGTCAACAAAAACATTTGGGTGAAAATCCTCCGGCATGACCAGGGAAGAACTATAATCGCAGTGAGAAAGGGGTAGACAGGGCCCGGCACAGGTGGTTTGGAGTCAAACTGGACTTCGTTTCTGAAGTTAGAAGCAAAGGGGATATCGTTTTTATAAGGTCCTGGAAGAAGCGCCAAGAAAAAAAACGACGAACATGTCAAGTTTTACAAGTTGAACGTGTTCTTTCGCAAGCGCGCGAATTTCAAACTCAAGACTTAAACAAACAAATGGCTTGTTTACAGCGCACAAAAAATCACATGGCTCCGAATTTGGGCTATACAATATTACTCCAAACCATAGTATTTCATGTAAAAAGTTCCAAAAACTTATGTGTCCTAATATCCGATCTCGAACTTGTTGGTTTCTGGACCAACACCAAACCAACTGGGTTGGTTCGGAGCACAAATATCGGAGAGTTCACATGAGTTTTGGACCTTTCTGATTTGGACGATTAGAGCGGTCAAAAATCTATCAATAGTGAAGAGAGCAAATCAAACCATTGCCTCTCCTCTTTTTTTGAACCAAAGGTAGTGTAATTCTGCGCGTTGATAGATATCGCGCTCCAATCACATGCGGTGTCCTTTGGACTATGTGGTGAAAAATGCATCGCTGGATTTTAAAGCCACAGATTTGGTTGGCCTAGGAGGTTTTCGACATTCCGAGACATTCTGAGACAATACTATACCCAACGGCAGAGCCTTTTATCGAATCGAAATTTTCTTTTTGCTTTTTTGTGTACTAGATAACTCAAAACGCGTTTTTTTCGCTTTTTTATTGTTATTTTGGTTGAATAAGGGTTTCCCTACTAATTTTTACGTCAAGAGGGACTTCGTAAATTCTCGCGAAGTCATGGGAAACTTCGTTTTCAAAAAAGCTTCAAACCAACGCGTGCCGTGCCCTGGGGGTAGAGGTAACTGAAAATATGTGGAAAGGTAAAATATGAGCTGGTGAGCTGAATGGAGAAAGAATCATCCCACGAATGGCTCTTTCATGCACGTTTCTAAAAATGATTCCTGCTGAAACAGAAATTATTACGACACAGACACATGCAAACACTATGGAGGTAATGTGCAAGTAGATCTCACCACTAGGCTTTTGTAATGCTGAAGTTCCTTTTTAGGATAGGAAAGCAAGAAATAATCTAGAAGCAGTAATCTGGCGAAAACGTGAGACTTTGATTTTTCATGATAAAATGAAATATAGTGTTTATATACGAAGCATTGACAGTCGAAGCAGGCGGAGGGGGGGGAGGCCTACCCGGAAACCTGCTCGCGAAATTTCTGAAGTTACTTGCATGAGACATAAGTATGTGCAAGTGACTTGTTTACTCTTGTATTTCCAATAACTGAGATAAGTTATGAAATTTTTCTTGGCTGCCGCATGCTGCCCTCCTTTTTATAATTCAGGGGTTATGGACCCGCAAAAATTTCAAGAAGCGTCCCAAAACTTTTTCGGAGTGCGTGGCTAGCGCTTTTGTCGTCCTCTCCCCCCGAATGGATATTGGACCACGACTTACGAAGCTGAGCTGACCATCGTTCACAGAGCTGTCTCTCAATGATACGATAATAATGAACGAGAAGATATGTCGAAGCGTTTTTTTTTCGCAAAAACGCAAAAATCGTTGATGCATAGAAACTTTGGGCAAAACTGCATATAACGTCACCAACATTCATTTCCTCCATCGCACATCAGTGTTTTCATGGCCTACATATCAACTTATCATTTATTCGCGCTATGTGGACTTTTCGCTCTGACTGCATTATGAATTTCCGCATTGGAAGTTTGAGTCCTACCTTTTTTTTTGAGAGAATGTCTTATATTGTAAAATTTGCCACAAAAACACCAACACTCAATCTAGGCCTTTCCTAACTCCCCCTATACCATTATATAGATAACATTATATTGAAGTACTGATCGTTTTGGTCCAATCTGTGCTCATCAAGATGCAGCGCTGCTAGCCAGAGCACATAAAATTTCACCCACATTTAGGCCCATGAAAGATTCCTCGAAATAAGCAAAGAATCTATGGCTTACATAAAGTCATAATAATCAGCAGGCTAACACACTTGAATTTAGCGGTTTATGTCTCAAGAATAGCCTGAGATCAGATCTACACATGCACATGGTGCTTATAGAAAAACATTGTTGCAGCGAAAGATGAACCTGCCCACGAGTCCCCGGAATACATGGAATGCTCCTCCGCTGGAAGTCCGATGTCTCTCCCCGCATTTGCTGATGAGAGTACACAGCGTAGTAGGAGCGCAGATGCATCTGAGGAAGTCTGTCGCGGTAATTTCACACTCTAAAATTTTTTCGAGCTCTAACTTCCACGTAAGAAAATTGTAATCATAATGGCTGTGTCTCAGAAAACATTGACGACATCAGCCGAATACTACAGCGCTTCAATAAGCGCACCTATGACGGTGGACTCAGCCGGCTAGAGACGAACTATGAAAAGAAGGAATTTTTCCGTCGCAGAGATGCGAAACCAGTCCAAGTGGGAATTGATCACCAGTTGAAATTGAATTTCTAATTCTTTTTACAGGATTACCCTTGGCTGGAAGTACGGGAATTGCCCGCACCCGTCAATGGAAGGGGCATATTTGCCAAAGTGGACATCCCCAAAAGTTATGTGGTATGCGACTACAGGTACATTCACAGGGCTTCCATCTTGAAAAATATCTCCTACAACACTCAAACTGATCCGAAGTGAAGAAGAAAGAGTTATTCCTGTTTCGCCTGCTCACAATCCCGCAGCCTTTATCGATAAACAAGAACACCCTAGGCGGAAACTGTGAAAAGGCATAGGTCATACTAAAGCCATTATTTATCTCAGCAAGGTACTGCTAAAAATCATAAACGTTCCAGTTTCCGTTCTTGCGCCGGTGCTCTTGAAAGAAAAAGTGCAGAAATGGCACACCTTATTGAAAAATGCTATTCAGGTAAATTCAGGAAAAAACGACAATGCTTTAACTTACGCGTGCATCCATCCTCAAAGCTCTCCTCACTATTCAGTCAAATCGGTCCCGACTTCTTATCAACTTAATCCGATAAATCAGAAAAAAAAATCAAAATCACCTACTTTTTAAAAGCTCCCTTCACTCGCATTACCGCACAAGATTTTTAGTCTCCCACACTTGGAAATGTTAGAAATCCCGCATTGCTTCAACCAAAACCCATTCAGTGCAACTTAATCTTAATTTTTAGAAGTGGAAAAGGCATCCGTACACTAGCACTATGACTAAAATTAAATATCTTCAGTACCCTCTAACTACCAGATAGTGTACCGCCAAACTTCTGCCTTACAGATTGCTCCCCCTTTTTTTGAATTCATATCATATATGCGACTTTTAACCTAGCTGTCATCGAACTTACAGCTCAAGTAGTCTGAGCCGGGCTGGCTTTTACAGCGAAATCGGAATGACCATCACTTGTAATAAATAACCAGACACATTCTATTACTGTAGTAACCTGCGAACAAACAGGTAGAATAATTACAGAGTTATCAAACAAGCTGTCAGGAAGTAAAATATTTTGCTTTCACATGAAATAACGAAACGCGACAAGTTCGGGTGATTCTGACTAACCTTCAGTCAAATAACAAAATGTATCCTGAGTCCATCACAGACTTGTAGTATCCTCCAGAATCTAAAGGCCCAAAATTTTGCAAAGCAAAACCTTTTAGCTTTCTTTTGGCTCCTTAAGAAATAGATTATTGAACTCGACCATTGCACATACCTACTTCACCATAGCCTTTTCTTAATTACTCATCCCCTAAGCCTATCAATTCTTTCAATGTGGCTGAAACTCTATCTTCAACTTCGAAATTCCCAAACAATAGAAGTCTTCTTCACAGTTTTGAAATTTTTTTAACCGGCATGTCCCCTAGCTAGCCTCAGAGCACCAATTTTTTTGAACAGGGGGACCAAGAAAGCAAATGACAAGAACACACCAAAAACCATAGGCCACATGTCATGCTATACACATCACACACCCGCTCATCCGTACAGACAACAAATACACTGCATTACGCACTACACCCACACACACCATAAGTATATCATATACAAACTTTCTACGCACTACACCCACACACACCGTATGCACATCATATATAAAATTTCGACTTAGGCTGGCAATCAAGTGTTCCTAAATCATCGAAAAAAACATGTCCTCATTTTTCGCCATCTACGCAAGTGATCTCGCTTTTGAAAAAGAGCAATAATTATTTTAATTCCTTGAAAAATCAAACAAAGAAAATTTTGAAACTATTGGATTATGCACCCGCAAATATTAGGAAAGCATTAAAAGAATTTTGCGGAATGTGTGACCACTGCCACCCCTAATTCGACAGAGAAAACAACGCCAATAATAGGTTCTCATTTATGCACATTAGATGCGCTATTCAGGGGAAAAGAACTGCATTGGGACGATGCAGATAGGAGGTTGAATGCGCTCGGAAGCGAGGACCAAAAGATCGTTGAGAGTTATATGGTCGAATACAACTGTAAGGAGGAGCCCACGTTTCCGTGGACACCATAACTCTAATTTTTTTAGTCCACATTCGCGCCATTCACTTTCATCACGCAATCCTCGCGCACGCCCCTACATACAAGGGCACAGTCGTCTTGGGACGACTTATCAATCACAGCGCCCTTCATCCGAATCTGGCGATCGAAGTGACGTCGATGCGGCAGGAGATCCTGCAGCCGCTTGTATATTTTAGAACAATTCGCAAGGTCAAGGTAAGATGGAACTCTTTGTTTGCGTATCAACGATACGTTCAGGAGTACGCCGCGCTGAAAATTGCAGTTATGTTTCATAGAAAAAAAAACGCACCAACCTTCCATTGCTATTCTGATTTCTACAATAGCTCGCTTACCACTTCAAAGCACGCATCAAGTCGCCCACACATTTATGGTTGATTAGATTGAACTTCATAATGAAACGTTAGATTCGGAAGAAGAACCACAATTAAAAACAAAATAAAAATCACACTGTAATGGGTGATATACGATGAGCTAGCGTACCCATCGCATGCAGCGAAAATAACAGTGAGAAATTTTTAACTTTTTTCAGGCCGGAGAGCAGCTGCTGTGGGACTACGGGCCCAAGTTTGGAAGGAATCTTCCTTGCATCTGCAATAATTGCAGGCCAGATGTACTCGCAGGTGGTGCAAGAGAATCTAATCAATTTTTAGGACGTTATACAAAATCTACTTCAGATTCTACAGCGACTCTTCGGCCTTCGACCTATCCTGTAATCTCGGCTGCTATATGGAGCGAACTGCCGTCCCTCTCCCAACAGGTTATTGCAGGAGGCGGTCTGCGGGCTCCGCTGTCAGTCTCGGATGTGTTGGTAGCCGCAGCGCATAGAGCGGGAGCGGCAGCGTTGATTGAAGAAAGCGCCGGCACCAACGCCATGGCGGCATATGAGAAGAGCCGACGAGTAGTGCTCGGCACCTCGGTAAGTAATGTTTAAGCTATTATAGTGAATGGACGAGAACAAAAAGCAGCCTTCACGTAAGAAAATGAAAGTTTCTGGACTGACAAACTGACTCGCCATACGCATGAAAAATTTGTTGTGCGCCTTACAACGATATAGCGAGCTGAGAAGTGGCACACAGCTGGCACCCTGGCTCTGCCAGGCTCTTAGCGAATTATGATGGAATGCAGTACGATGACCCACTTCTACTCAATAGGTTTGTTTTCAGTGTCAAAGGTACGAAGTCATAGAACAATGAAAAACAATCAATAAGTCCAAATTAGAAACTGATCTTTGATTTACCGACTTTGTGTACCATTTCTGGCCCATAGCAGAAAGTATAACGAGTCAACGAGTCAACGAGCCTGTTGAAAGCAAACAATATGAAGGTGTCCTAAAAATGTTCCTTCCTCCTGCTATTTTGGATTTATCTTTTGCCTTAAAATTATTGGCCAATTGGGTACCATACCATTCCACAGAGACATTTTCAATACTGTAGGATTATAGGGACTTCAAAGAGTTCGCGTGAGTTGGAGCCGCTGGTTTTAAAAATAAGCATTTCACGCTACCATAGAACATTTCTACAAAAGCGGCCACATGTAAACAGTCGGAGTGGGTGGCAAAAGCACGCCATAACTTTGGATATTCTTATTTAAAGCTGCAGCGATAAGTAAAGCGACCGGTGCTTCACTCTATACTTCAAATTTGATTTGAAAGCTTCATAGAATGGGCCCAAAGACTGGAAAAAAATCAAGAAAAGGTTGTTTTGAATCAAACAGTCGGAACATTTTTGGGACAATCTGTATACTTTTGACCCCGTATACTTTGCAGGATCCTTGCTCACCCAGTTTCCTAAGTAAAATCTTGGGAAATTCAAAATTTAAAAAAACCGATTCCGTTTTGAAAGGTTCATTATCGTTATGAAATTCTCACTTATTTCTGTTCGAACTATCAACTCTTCAATAGAATGAAAATCGTTCAACTCAGAAAGATAGGTAATTATATAAATTCTGACCATCACAGCTCACTTTCCCCTTCTTTAATCTCCAATCCTTTGCTCAAAGTGAGCATAAAATCAATAATTAAAAACGATGAACAAAATTCGTTTATGATCCCCCCTCCTCCCTGTACGATGGTGATTTCAAGAGCCAAATGAGTGTTTATTTTGCAGTTTTGATATATAACAAACACTTAGAAAAATGAGAAGATTTTATCCTGAAACTGGATAATTTACGAGCCCCCTCTGTTCACTCCACTGGCCCATATGCTCGTCATGATACGGATGTTAGATTCATAAATTCATTTTTATGAATATCCAGTAGCTGTGCGAGGGAAGCTTTGCGGTGTATTTTTTCATGAACTTCTGTAAAAGGCAAATAGAACTTGAATAGGATCAAACAGAGCCTTGACTCTACACTCTTCTTTTTTTTTCAAAACATGAGCATAACAAAGATGGAAACTTTTTTTTCAAAGAGCATAATAAAGATGGAAACTATGAAAGCAATTGCAAGAATATTATTCGCCTTCAGCACTACTTTTGACGTTCATATTATTGCTAAGCCTTACATCGCAAGGCATAGGACTGTGCTGCGAAAGTCGGTATTCTAGGCCGGATATTGCCGAGAGGAGAGAATGGGGGGGGGATGGGGAAACGGGTGGAGGGGAGTACTATCCGCGAAATGCCTGCGATCCTGAAAATGGTCACGTAGCTAAAATTAGCATTTCAAAGAAAATGTCTCACCAAAGATCAAAACTATCGTTAAATTTCATGATAGGATAAAAACACTATTTTTCGCCCTTTGAAAAATTCCTGCTGAAGCTAGACCAAATTTAACAGTTCCAAACGATGTATTCGAAACGTTGTTTTTCACGAAAGTATGAAATTATTACCTCGCATTGTCTTTTTGGATACATAGACATTTTCAATTTTGCTGCAAACTTCATGCTGTTCGACAGACTCCTGCAGCGCCCGCGCAAATTTCATCTTCCTCGATTGATATCATAATTCAAGCAGTAGAGCCTCGATTTGAAACTACAGCGCAAACCCCGCTTCTAAACACAGCCCCGTTCACCTGTTTAAGTTTGTTTTCGACAATATCAGCGCCAGGAACACTCGCCCATGACTCTCACGGAGTGACTGCAGAAAAATTTTTTTGTAAACTTCCCGCATCTCGAGTGTCATCTGTAGAATCCCAGAAAAAGGTGAAAAATTGAAGTCAAAGGACTGAGCAAACATCAGAAATTTTAGCCGCTTCAAAACCTTGCCCCTTTCTCCTCTTTTAATAGTTTTTCTATATTCATCACGATGGCGGAAGCTCGTAGTAAGAAAAATCCAAGCGAAGCCTAGTGTGCCACCTAGCTAAATGATAGACAGCTGCTTCAAGAAAAACGAGTTCTTCTTCAGGAAACGATTGCCGGAGCACTCTCTATGCCGCCTGGCGTCACCAGTCTATACCATCTACTGTGTGCGGCGCATTTCGATGCGTTTGCCCTCGGAAATCCAACTATTATTACGATAAGGAAGAATAGGCGAGATTTCCGTCCCCTCGTTTTGCTCTTCGGCTCAGCCTTACCGGCAGAGTCGACGAAGCGATATGGTAGCTGTGTCACATATGTGGCTACAGAAGATAGCACGTACGCAGTGGTAAGCCATTTGATTACTCCCCTTCTGTTACTGAACAGCCGCCATTTTTTACAACAATTTCAATTGCAGGACTACCAGCGTTCCGCGACGGCGCAGAGAGACAGCCTGGATGTAGAATACCGCGCAGGGACGCTGATCTGCTTACCGGAAGTTGAGGACGATCTTTGGGACCGTATTCTGAAGGCTTCCAAAGACCCACGCTCGCTCACCAGGCTACTACTATCACAGCAGAGGTATATTGACAACTTGTCCACATCTCTTTGAGTCCTATAGGGGTTAGGCAACCTATCGATTTCACAGCTTGTAGGAGATCAGGATACAGAAAAAAAACTTAGAGAATGAGGAAGTGGATGTCATTCTTTGCATGACATCACTGCGACAGGAATAGCAGGAAGCAAGGCGAAGCGCATTTTGGCTGACAGTGATCCCTCATAGACCAAAACCGAATCTCGTTGGAATCGAGTAGATTCCAACGAGATTCGGTGCGTGCGTCTACAAAAAGTCGGTCACCCAAAAGTCATTGGCGTTCGGAAAATCTGTGAAAAAATGGGGGGGGGGGGGGCGGAGGAGGGGGGGGGGGGGGAATTTTTCGGACCTCCGTGAAGCGTGGCTAATGCCTCAGGGAGGTGCGCAGAATAGCGGTGCTTAATACTAACCACGCACTACGCGAAAATTTTCGGAGTCGAGTTTAGAGTGAAGCGGCTGAATTTGAGATAGGGCAAGCGTTAGGCGACAAAACGTGGAAAACGCAAGCAACGTAAATCGTAACTCAAAACTATGCACCATTTTTTATTGGCGTCGGGTAATGTATCGGCCCCGACCCCCACCCCCTTCTCTTTTCTTGGCGGAGGAGACGATATGCACGGGGAGTTCTTTGGGATCCAAAAAATTGGGTTTGTCGCCTAACGCCCTACACCCGAATTTGAGCGATGACAATTTTAGGTGTACAGGAAATTCTAGTCTTAGGCCATGCTAGTTTACGGTTGCATATTTCGGCGCTGACCGCACTGACTGTAGCAGCATCATGGCATATGGGCGTAAAGGGTGATCGCACTGATGGTCAAAACACTGTAAATCACCCCAATAAAATCATTGTTTCTTTTGCCGAGGAATATCGATTTGCTAGTGATACGACTGCAGTCAATCGGTCAGCGCTGAAGTATGAATAACCATTACAGTCTGCTACGTCACCTCGACATGAAAACAGAGGAAGCGCCTGGTTTATTCAGTGATGGGCAGAGTTAGAACGATACTTCTCTTGTGACAGACGTACGAATCTTTCTGTAAAGTTGAAAGCTTATTGAGATTTTAATTGAACAATTTTTTTGAAAACAATTAGTGAGTGAAGAACTACTTGTCGCCGAAAGTGGTGATCACATGCGTACATCTGCAACAACTACGTACCTCTTGCAGCGGTGCGTACTTGTTGCAGATGGGTGCCTCTTCAACGACGTTTAGTTCCGTACCCACAGTTGGTTAACCCAGACAAACCGATTCCATGAACAAGGCAATTTTTTCTGAAAAAAGGAATGATTTCCGCATTTGCCGCCATCTTCAAACTAAAGATCAGACAGCCTTGAGTGGTTGACGCTATCACAAATCAAAATATCATCAAAACTTGAGACTAATTCAGAAGATATTCTTGATATATTCGAAAATGCGATAACCTAAGCTCCCACAAATTCTGATCTGGGTAAAGTTGCAAAATAGCTACAAATACTATGCTGAGTTTCAACACGGTGCAGATCTAGGAAAGGACGAAGAGGGAATAGCAGATACGAGAAGAAAATAAGAGAACGAGGAGAGGGTAATAGAAATGCTTTCAGAAAAGCAATATCATTCGGTTCGGTCCAAAGTAGAGTACCGTCCCCAACACAATGGCGTCCCCTACAGGGGGAGAATGCATGCCGTGTACCATTGCGCAGCACCGCAGTCAGCTTGCTATCTTACATTGAACACTTTATTTAGACAGTTCACTGTTTTGATAACAGGTTCGATGAAAATTTTCGATTTCGCGGCGCGTCACAAGCTAGAAGGAAAGTGATTCAAGATGTTATATTCCCTTCAGTTTTTCACAACACCGGAAGTCTATTTATTCACTCGCGCTCGAGATATTAACTGGCGCAAGCATCTCTGCTCAGCCCCTGCCAACCACAACTTTACAGCACTCATTAAGCCAGTGTCAGTCATTCCCGTGCCAGAACAGCAAGATCTCGGAGTGGATGACACTTGCATACAGTGGTCGTTGTTCGTTCCCAAGTTTTAAAATCACCATCCTCCCATAGTGAAGATTATGATACTCCGAGCTGCTTGGTAGTGCGCCCCCTACTCAGAAGCAGAAGCGATCTCAAAGGAGGCATTTAGGAGCAGTAACTCAACCTTCTAAAGCAGTATTGCCCATCTAAAAGATGCCCACTGATGCGTATATGGCAAAGTACAGTCCAGGCACACGTTATGTGACCATGCTCTTGTTTCATACGATGGGACTTGATATTGGATATGACGAGACTAACGCCGAAGCATTCGTCCACACTGACCACAAAGTGAAAAAGGCGCCATCTGAAAATAGAGCCAAGGAGAGGCCAGTGATCAACATATGAGATATAAACATCTGGCGGACGGTGCGAAACAGCAATTTTACTCCACTTGGGGGAGGAAGGTTAATATTTATTAACCTTCCTCCCCCAAGTTATTATTTAATATTTATTTATTTAATATTTGGCATACAGTGAGTTCCCGGTTTGAGCGGAAATTAGATTGGCCCATGTCTGCGTCTCCCCAATTCTCTTGTCTTCTGTGCCTGGCAAAATACCAGCGCTGTGAGCGCAAAGCCTCCAGCCATTCCCGCTGTTCCAGATCAAATGTCCCGCCTACTCCAGAATGAACAGACTGTACTACTCAGAGTTGACTGCACTGAATCTCCTATACCGCAGTGGGCCAAACCCCGCGAGGTGCCTGGCGTGCGGCTGCCGCGGTGGCTCGCGGACTAAGCATAGCCATGGTGCCCGTAAGTCACCACAACGCCAATCCTCAGTAGTCGCGTGCCAGCGAGCGGTCACCCTGCGGAAATACGCGCGACTCCGCGCAGTTGACTTTATGTGTAGGGTATTGCACTCGCACGATAAGGTTAGTTGGAGTTTACCATAAACACGTGGTAAGAGGTCATAATTACCGATCTGGTTGTATCAGACCTGAGGTATGGTACAAGGGGTAATGTTGAACCATTTCGAGAAGCTGATAACCTTCCGTTTGGTATGGCCGTTTTGCAGGTGTGAAATCAGTCTGAAATTTTTCTGGAACATTTGAAAGCAGTGTCCGGGAAAGTAAATTTTGAGATTCTGTGCTCACTTGGGCCTATTCGCTGTGCTGAATCCGAAAATCCACATTAGAGAGCGCATAAACGGCGAAAAAGCGCCCTAACGCAGGGGGGGGGGGGGAATCAGTAGGTGGGCGGGGTCTATCCCACTGTCAATTCAAGCTTCCAGCTTCCGAAATCTTCTCGATTCCGTTAGCCGCCCTGACATCGCCAACAGCCAAGTGCGAACGTGTGACTTGAAATTGGAACTGAGAAAATCGCTCCTGAAGCTGGGAGAGTGACCTCATGGGGAGAGAGCCCCGCCCCGCACGCATTCAAGGAGAGTATATGTTGTATGGCGATCACCTATACACCAATCATCATTATAGGAAAGGCCACAGCCTTTCATATTTAGCCCCACCCGCCGCGATCATTACGCGGGTGATCACCTATACTGTGGCTCCACGTGTAGAATGAATCACAGCTAGTAAGATAAAGATGCGAGACTCGCCTTAGCAAAGTGAAAGAGAAAAGAGTGACTTTTGACTGATTTGAGTATGCATGAAGTGGTAACTTCATGCTATACCGTCTAGCTGCAAGTTTGTTTTGTTTTCAAAAAGACTCTAAAAGCTGTATGATCACTTACTCCAGCTACAAACGGATGAAGGTTTGGCAGCTTATAAGCTGGCAAGCAGTGGCGGCCCCGGGGTGGATCTTCGTTCGGGGGGGGGGGGGGGGGGAGGGGGGGGGGGGATTTATTTATGAAGGTGTCTGAGTTAGCCAAGCCAAGCACTCCGAAAAATACTTTGAGGCTTCCCAATTTTTGCGAACCCATAAACCCCAAAGTTTTAGAAAAAGAGGAGGGCAGCCACGCCCCCCAAGAAAACTTTAGAACGATAGTTTGGAATTTTGAAATTTAAAAAAATATTCTAATTATTTACAAGCTTGAGCATGTCACTTTATTTCTATGAATCGCGTGAGCGACTTTGGAAATTTCTCGGCCCATTCTCAGCCCCCTTCCCCCGTTCCTCAGAGGCACCGCGTCCTCCCTTACCCCCTCAATCCGCCACTGGAATAATGCGAGATCTGCGAAACCAACGCTCAATTTTGCTAGTGAGTTTTCTAAGTGTAAATGGATCATAACTGGCAGACTAACATGAAACACAATACTTGTAGTGGACTTTATCTTACAAGAATGATATCATGTTGCATGCTCATTCATTTCCCCGTACAGCTCTTTTGTTTCGATATCACAAGCACGGAGCGGAGGCAGGGAGAATCAGAGTTTCGCACTGAATCGGACTGTAAACGCGGACGGGATGGATGCTCTTGTTTACAAATGACTTGTGGCCAGCATGTAAGAATTAACAGTCGAGTGGAATGCGAGAAATGATGTCAAAATTAGCGCTAATCCAATGACTGGCCACACTCTCTTGAATAGAGAGCATGCACATGAATGTTCCTTTGAATTCTGAGAAGAAAAACAACAATAGGATGATGACGCTATGTTCGGGATAGAGACAATTGCAGAGGCAAACATGAGCAGATGCACATACCCATTACAAACACTGCCAAGAAGGAAGGACATAGAATTCCAGATGTGAATGAAAAATGTTCCAGTGTAGGGTTGAAAGACAATACCCGCAGTCTGCTTGCTGGACTTTGTAACACAAAAAAGACAATATTGTATGCGCTGTCATTTTCGCAATTAGAGCAAAAATAGAGAGATTTGAAGTGTGATGGTATGTCGGACAGTAATTCGTGGAAATGAAGAAGCGATGTCGAGAATTTGCCGCGCGCGTCGCCTTCAAACCCTATTACCCTCAGCTTTGCCCAGGCACTGCTTTGAACTGACAGCTCGTTCGCAAGCAGGTGAAGGTCCCACAAATCTCTAGGAATTCTTTGTTCAAGACAGTGGAAGTCTTCGATTGTATTACTCAAAAAACAAGGCACCCCATAGATTCTGTCATATCCACAAAACTTCATCTCAGAGTAAAGCAAGTGACTTCACTATCAAGAGACAATGGATCATTTCTCTAGAACTGTGATATATCCAAGTGCAAGTAAAAAGTGTACCTTCGCTCTTCAAGCCGCCATTCTTATTGCGCCACACAACTATCGTTCGCCTGAAACCGAAAATCTTTGGAACTAGACAACACGTAGCAATCGTTACAACATCTTTGCTTGACATTCAGTAATAATCGAAGATCTGTTAGCATGGTAAAACAGTGGAAGTATTTAACGCCACTCATCTGAAGGAGTTCATATCGAGCGCGAAGAAGCTTGAAAAATGAAATTTGGTCTAGTACCGATAAGGGTGGAAATAGAGGTGAAAATGCGTCTGTCCACAAACCGAATGCTGTTACGATTACTTGACTGAGATGACTCAATAAACAGTATGCCAAAAGCAACGAAGAGAATGCGAGCTTAGTAAAAAAGGACGCAACGAGTAATCAGCTCAATCGATATATAGTGCTAGTACTCAAAGTCACGTAGCAGCACTGCGCGCACGAACTTATTCGCGCGGGGACCCCTGAACTTTCGCGTGAAGGAGCGCATGTGAAACTTTGTTAAAATTTCGTTTCTACTCGCGATTTTTGAAGAAGTATTCAGCCTCAAGTACTGATTGGTGGCTATGAAAACGTCAGCTTCTTTTACGATACAAATTTCATTTATGACGCTAACAGTGCCGGAACATGTAGCCTTATAAAAAGGTGAGCCATGCAAAAACCTTCAGAAGACCTCATGTAAGGCCCGTCCCAGTCCGGATCAGGCCAAAATGGAGTGATGTGCATACGCATCCCCACTCTCGCGCCACGGATACGGTCAGCTTGCCTGCTCGCTCCTCAAGCTCTGCTCTCTCTCCAACAGTGCGCATACAGCGCGCCCCAGCTTGCGAAGGCGCAGATTTACGCGACGCTTCTGCCTGATCCCGATTGGAGCAGAGGTGCGATAGTGGGAGCCGATTCTCCCCCTACCTTCACTTTTGAGCTGGTACAGGGTGACCACCTTCACTTTTCGAATGAAAAATTTTTCGCTGGACGACAAAGAAGGATAAGCAAAACAAACTCAAAAAAGATTATTGAAAGCATACATTTATGTATACGGCGGCATATATATTTAAAATAAACGTGTTCAATAAATGGTGTATTTCGAACTAAAAATTAGCTAAACTGTACGCATTTTATCAAGCAAATTTAGTTATAACGTTTAGCGTAGAAAGTAGATCGATCCAGGCAGTAACGGCCGAGAACCAGAATTTTGAATAATTGAATAGTGAAAAATCATGCAAAATTTCCACTGTTATAAATCTGTTGTTTGAAGATGTCAGCAGTTGCGACTTCATAGGTTTTGAAGAGTAGATGTTGCTATATCAGCTAGTGAAGGAATCGGGTCGATTTAAGAGATAGTCGTTGAAAACCAGAGTTCTAAAACTTTACGCCATTTTTGCGTGTTTTTTGACTGTTGAGAGTTAAACTCTTATAAATCTTGAATGTGGAAGTGTATGATGTTGCGACTTTATAGGTTTTATAGAGTAAGGTTTGCCTTATCAGAATATGTCTTGTCCGTTCCGATCCATTGAAACACCTCCGAGATCCAGAGTCATGAAAAAGCAGGTAAAAAAGAGCTTTTTGAACTTCAACAGCTCATAACTTCTTCAGAACTGCATGAATCATGTTGCGACTTCATAGGTTAGATTCCTCTCATCAAGGGCTTTCAGATGATATATAATATGTGGGGGTTTAGAGCTCCTGCGAATTATGACCGGGGGGGGGGAGACTTTTTAGGCCAAAGTCTCCCCCTCGCCCATTTTAATGTATTGGCTGGAGGCTGCCGGGGGAGACTTTGGCCTAAAAAGTCTCCCCTCCCCCCGGGCATATGCCGTAAGAGGCACGAAACCCCCACATATTATATATCATCTGAAAGCTCTTGACGAGAAGAATCTAACCTATGAAGTCGCAACATGATTTGTGCAATCCTGAAGAAGTTATGAGCTGTTGAAATTCAAAAAGCTCTTTTTTACCTGCTTTTTCATGACTCTGGATCTCGGAGGTGTTTCAATGGATCGGAACGGACAAGACATATTCTGATAAGGCAAACCTTACTCTATAAAACCTATGAAGTCGCAACATCATACACTTCCACATTCAAGATTTATAAGAGTTTAACTCTCAACAGTCAAAAAACACGCAAAAATGGCGTAAAGTTTTAGAACTCTGGTTTTCAACGACTATCTCTTAAATCGACCCGATTCCTTCACTAGCTGATAGAGCAACATTTACTCTTTAAAACCTATGAAGTCGCAACTGCTGACATCTTCAAACAACAGATTTATAACAGTGGAAATTTTGCATGATTTTTCACTATTTATTTATTCGAAATTCTGATTCTCGGCCGTTACTGCCTGGATCGATCTACTTTCTTCGCTGTACGTTATAACAAAATTTGCTTAATAAAATCCGTACAGTCCAACAAACTTCTACTTCCAAATACACCATTTACTAAACACGTCTATTTTAAATTTTTATAAATAAAATTTATAGATATTTTTAATATTCATCGTATCTGTGGCCCTAAAGAGGGCAGTTGGGTCGACGTTAGACCTAGGAAGATAGCTCCGTTCGTCCGTTCTATCCTCCCCCCGCACCTCCCCCCCCCCCCCCGTCGACGTTTTTGGGAGGTGAGTGTCCGACACTACCACCTTCACTTTTGGCCGGCCAGTGGTAGCTGAAACCACCTTCACTTTTGGGGGACCCGGCTCCCCCTATCGCACCTCTGGATTGGAGACTGTATGCGTGTGGCGCCATACAGTAAATCAATGAGCAGAATTCAGCATATGATTATTGACGCGATCTTGCATGAATTCTCTCCAATGTGCTAAGCGAGAAATCACCATTAATTACCTTGTGGCTGCTCCTTCCCCCATCCCGTCCTCCTTACTTTCGGACTGGCTCACAGATGGGATGCAATTCCCGTTCAGCCCATAAATGCATTCAGAAGTTATTTTTTTGGATGAGGAACAGCAGTAGAGTGGTGTATTTCATCTAGGAGGTATAGGTAAAAGAACTGAATTGGCAACAGGCTGTCACGGCAGCATCCGTCCTCTCCCCTGTGAATTTTTTTCGTATTGCCACTGATGGGCTCTCATATTTCATCTTCAAGGCATTTCTGTGGGCACGCGTAGCACCGGCAGCAAGCCCATCGCCGAGGGCATTTTCCGCAGACTGTCACCGATATGCATGGAGCGGCGCTATAACCCTTTGCGTTCCATGCTGCTGCAATGTGTTCGGCAAAGTCCATAGAGCTTTCGGCAATGGTGCTAACTATAATCGTCGCTATAGCACATTACCGTTCACCAGGTTACTTTACTACAACCTATGTTCACTACACCTCCATCAGCGCAGTCGCCAGCTGTGCATCGTTCGCACGGTCAGAGGCGCTGGCTTGCGAAAATTGCAACTGCGCGGTTTCTGTTCCTCCTTGGCCTTCTGGATGCGTTTAGACCAGAGGTGTGCTTGAAAAGTGAAAAAAATTGTTTTTAAGGCGTTCTCCGGCATTGGAGATTGCTGAGGAGGCTAGAGTGGAGATTCCCGCAACTGAGTCGCGATTGGCTACCTGGGCCAATCGGCCAATTGCCGCCAAAACGAGTGGTGGGTTTGTGGTTGGGATTTGGTGCGGTTGGTGTGGTGTGTGTGTTTGGTGCGTTTTTTTTGCCTTAGTAGCTCTTTTGTTATCGGTGCCGAAAATGCGTGATGGACACTCATACAATGCACATGCACGTATAGGTGAACATCGAACGCAAAGACAGAGCTCACTGCGGAAGCTGTCAGCGTCTCTTTGATGGAGCGTTCTTTGATCCCTCTTACTGTCTGCTATCTCTCCCATACTGATGGATGTATAACAAATTTCAGCCGTATATAACATTGGTCATTAATATTAATAATTCATAAACTTTTCTAATGCAAATTGGATGTCGGTTATCAAATGCCCAACAAAATCTAAACAGTGTGAGGTACGATATGTAGTGCGTGAGATTTTGGGCATGAATGAGCTGAGACAAAGATTACCATGACGAACACAAATAGAGCAAATGCTGTGAAGTCGAGAAGTCGAAGAGAAGAGCATGAGTATTTTGAATTATCACACGCATGGACCTATCAAAAAAGGCATTTACCTTTACTCTTTGTAATTACATCATATTCAGGCCAGCATCCGCATCGATGTCACATCTCTGAGTCAACATCACTTCCCCAACATCTAAAAAAAATAATGCAAAAAGATCATTGAAGTAGGTTTGATTTGCCCTTTTTCGTGGATGGAGTCTCCAAATGACTGTAATCGCTTTCCAAGGAAATCGTATGCTACGGCATTTTAGTATTAGGCTGTAAAGAAAGTTTCGCCAATAGAGTTGAATTAGATTATTTCATTTATATCTTTATCATAAATGGCCGTCAATTAACGATAGTGGTCATGTGTACTGATAACCTTAGACTACTGATTATGTAAGATGTTCTTTTCCAAGAAGGGTGCAGGCTGCGTTTCGAAGCAGATGGAGAGTCCGATTTTTTGAACCCTGAAATCAACGTTCTATTGCTTGCTTGGAAAAAGGCCCGATATCGGAGCAAGTTATAATCGGATATTGCTTCATCTTCATCTATAAACCATAAAAAACGGAATTTCAAACCGAGCTTTTTCGCGTCTATAATTTGAAAATGTGCCATCGCAGACCCAAGCCCAACGGATTTTCCTCCTTTCTCCGGCCTCGGGCATACCTCAAGCAATTTCAGTCGCCACGCGATCGGCCAATCTGCCAGATCTCTTCATTCTAAAACCTGAGGACTACAAACTCACAGTATGTAAAGCTTTCGAAAATCGATAGACTTTATTCAGTTCATTCAGAATGAGCTTACTGTTTCGGTGGTTCCTTGGCCATACTTGGCTTGAGGCGAATTAGCGCCTAATTGGGGGCATTTGACTCCAGTGTTATACAGAGCATGTGTTGCAGTTTTATGAACAGACGACGTGCACGTATTAGTGCAGTAGTAGAATGCTCTCGATTAAATGCGTGGCGAAGTAAGTTTAGCATATTTCGGCAGTAACGATGCTCATATCACAGCAGGTCATGCTTATGCATGACCTTCAAGGTAACCAACAGAAGGGGTGAAAGAGGTGCCGATTCTATCGGCACACTTACGATGAGTTATGAACAGTTGGAGTCTTGCCAAATCGCGTCGCGGCTGAAATCGCGTGAAGTATGACACCGAGGCCTTATCTGGGCATTTCTGCTGGATTAATCGTTATTTCTTTAATCTGAATAGCTTAGTTGGTAGCTGAGGCCATCGCATATATACTGAGAACACATCCCATACTAGCCGGTTGCATTCACATTATTTCGGTAATTATGAGAAGAATTGGCAGAACTTTTTTTACAACCCAATATTTATCCATAACTGGTGTCTCAAGTGTCTAGGGGCAGACCTTTACGAGAAACTTTCATTGGAAGTTCGAGACGGCATGTGACTGAAACGACGAACCTCTACTAAAGCTCCCCGTCCTTTTTTCAAAGGGTAGTGTTACGTCGAACTGGTCTACATCTGAAAATAATCGAAAAGCTCCCGTTACTTCATGAAAATTCGGTCAGCTTTCCGAAAACTGTTTTTCGGGGCCCGATAGCATTTTTACAAGATTAGGACTAAGCGTTCCAAAATTTTGAAATTCCCAAAATTTTCTTCGGCTCTCGTTCAGCATAGACTTAATTTAGATAGGTATGGCAACCCAAAACAATTATAACTCAAATCAGTGTGGTCTTCATATCTCGTTTTCATGAAACGTTTTGTGGGAAGCCGCTTAGGTGCTTCCATAAAGATAGTGATTCCCCCATTTGAAAAAAATGCACTTTCAAGCGTGTCCATTACTGGAACGGAGATGACTCACTTGTCTTCGACTTCGACTGTTCGACCTCTAGTTCTTCACCATTCTAATCTCAACCACATCGTAACCGGAATTGGAGTTGTTACTGACTAGCTCGGCTTTGCTAAAAGGTAGCTTTGAAATTCTTTATTTGTCAGTCCTATTTTTTTCAATTTATGAGTTCTCCAAATAAAAGGTATAACCCAGTCTTTTTGTTATAGCTTTGTGTTATCTTACGTATGTCACTAAGTGCTGATCCAACGTCCCTACTACAGCCATATTAGCAGCCGCTTGACATCAGGTACGAGTGAAAGTTACTCAAGTTACTCAAGATTTCCTGGTTTTATTCAACTCAATCAGCGGATGAATGTAAGGTCTTGGCTTCTGCTAGGAATCAAATTTATTTCTAATCAACCTTCTCAGCGAATTATTGGATTCTTTATTGAAACTAAGATAATGCTTGCGAAAGTTACCGGCAAGGACGACAACCGCAAAAACGACTTTGCCTTTTTACCTGCAACTTTCTTTTTCCTGCCTCATTACCCATCAATCAACTTGTCTTGCCAGCTTATTTACCCTGCCTACTTACAATTAGTTCCTTACCCTCTTACACCTTGCTCCTTTCACTCTTGGCCCATCTTACCGTCCTACCTATGTCTTTATCCATCCTATCTATGCAACTCATATTCACTTAGCCACAATCCAAAAACATGTTTTTAATGATGATAACGTACAGGCTAAGAAGCCGTTCCACTTTTGCAGGAAGTCGCTTATGTGTTGTTGGAAAAACAACGGTTTTCGTCGCTCAGAGGGTTGATATTCTTACGGGCTTGCTTACTACCATGAAAACTAAAACAACTTAGTATTTTTTCAAGTTCGTCGCCATTCTCTTCTCGCTACCGAGTGATGCTCGAATTGAGCTGGGCGACGTCAAAAGGTAACTTTTGATTTTTAATGTGCAGCCGTTATTTGAGCTATTTTCAGGAGAACTGCATGGAATGATTTAAGCCCACTTTTCGACGTTAGCTGCAACATAGTGTTTATCCATGTCTGATCAAGTGCTACTGCCATACCAGCAGTCGTTCACCAGCGGTAGTGAGACATTAATTCAGGTAAATCTCATTTCACTTTCCTGCTCGACTGGCACACTAAATTTGAGGCCTTACTCTTCTGCTTCACCACTTTTAACTAGTCCTCTCAGTTACTGAGTTCTCTCACTAGAAAACTTACCTGCCTTAGTCTTTCAATCTTCCTGCTTTTGCCAGTCTCTTTACTCTTCTCAAGGCTTTTTTTTCCTTTTTTCTGCCCTTACCTGATTGCTTACCGTAACATCTGCTGACCTCGCCTGCCTCTTTTTATGCCTAACTGCTCACGAAATCCTGCATCAACTTTCAACCTAATACAGGGTCTCCCAAAAGTATGTATACACTGTTTGATCGTTGATATCTCTTTTCCCAAGAAGTCTTTTGTCTACCTCTAAGCACCATTTTGTAGAGAGCTGGCCTCAGCTTAGATTTACAGTATGGAGCGAATCATCGGTCGCACTTCATTACTGTTGCGGTAGAAAATTCAAGAAGGTGAGCCATCAAGGGCCCTATTTCGCCTCAGAAAGCAAACCATACAATCAGAAAACATTTATACTAGGTCAATTCAAGCCGCTAAAACCAAATATGATGTTGCACTTTACCGCAGGCTTCCTTCGTAGTTAAGCCAGATAGACCGCAATAGCTGTTTTTACAAGACTTTATAAAATTGTAATTACACCATTTCAAAAACTTTGCAAACTCGTAAAAAGTTGAATAATAAAATCAGCGAGCTTGAAAACCCTAATACATCACTTTCCAGATTTTTTGGAAACTTTTTAGGAAAACGGTAAATCCGTAATGACGCTATAAGGTGAAAGTTCCTACAGTAATCTTACAATAGTGAACAGTGATCCGTGATTCGCTCCATACTGTAAAACTAAATTGAAGCCAGCTCTACAAAATGGTACCTGAAGGTGGTCAAAAAGCTTCTTGGGAAAGGAGATATTAACGCTCAAACAGTGTATACATACTTTTGGGACAAACTGTATATTAAATTGATACAATTGATGTAAGTTTCCTATGACTCAACTTTGAATCACCATAACTGTTTTTTGGAACGCTTTAAATGAACACAGTGAAGGTCCCTTCAAAAAGCAAACTAGCTATACAACTTAGCTTTTGTATAACTGTAACCGTAATAAGAGACAGTGGCGGTCCCAAGATCTCAGTCCGGGGGGGGGACTTTTTCATATGAAAGTGGCTAACGCCACGCACTCCGAGAAGATTTTTGGGGTGCCTTTCTAGTTTTTGCGGGCCCAGCCACTCCCCCGAAAATTTTTTTGAAAGTTTTGAATTTTCAAGGAATTCCAAAAATTACTTCAATCTTTTACAAGAATAAACAAGTCACTTGCGAATTTTTACGACCCGCGTATGTAAAGATAATCAATTTCGTGACCCATTTTCAAGGGGGGGGGGCTGGCCCCCAACCCCGCGAATGGATCGCCGAATTCTTGAACTCTCTTTTAATTGAGAATTTCGAGCCTAAAAATAGCCAACTTTTTGGATACCTCTACCCTGAGGGGCCATAACTTATTCTAAAGTGTAGTAGGATAACGTAGGCACTGCTCGTAGTGTCTCGCTTTTCGTTTAAGATTTTCACATGACACAAAAGGACATTAAGGCCAATCAAGTTTGCAGTGAAGTTTCCTATTTCAAAACTTTCAAATTTCAAAAAAGCATTTTGTAGCACAAAGCCTCGCAACGATAAGCACCTTTTCTCGAAATGAAATCGGCCATTTTTCGTGGATTTAGGGCAACAGCGCGAAAGAAGAGTTTTGGGAAATAGTCTCTCTTTGAAGGTTGAGAACTTGTAAAATGCAAAATCGGATTATCGGGAGTGGTCAAGAAACCTTTCAGAAAATCTGATTAGGATAATCTAAAACTCCATTTTCACATAAAATTGACTGATGAAAAAAACTTTGAGGAGTTGACCAATTTCATGCCCATCAACAAATCTTTGTAGCCCTTCCTCTGCCAAACATTAGGTACTTCACCGCTATTGTCACATAAAATAAACATACATACTCCCAACTTTCAGCTCCCACCAAAACAATCCCTCGCCCTCCCTAGTGGTGGTCCCAGGATTTCTGTCCGGGGAGGGGGGGGGGGGGGCAAAATTGTTCAAATGAAGGTGCGTGGCGTCAGCCACGCATTCCGAAAACGTTTTTGGGGTGCTTGGTGCTTCCGAAAAAATTCTTTGTAAGGCTATGAATTTTCAAAAGTTTTCATTTTGATTACTTACAAGAATAAACAAGTCACTTGCACATTTTTATAACCCACGTAAGTAAATTTAAAATTTTGCGACTCTGGGGGGCTCCCTCATCCTTCACCCCCTCCCTTTCGCCTCACCTATTCAGCTTCCAGAGACGTCACAAGTGCTCATCGCTGTCCTACCGATCCCTGCAAAATGGGGAAATTCCAACTTGAGATCCCGCCGGACATCTGCAACAAGTACGCGTTCCAATACATGCACAGGCTGAGTATCTGCTGCATTACCGCGCGGGGCCCTCTCACTTTCGGCGACATATAGTCCCCTACCCAACAAAGGCTTGTTTACAGCGAAGAGGAAATGGGATGGCACCAAAATTGGGCGTAGAAGCGCAATAGAGAGTTGGAACTGAGCATGAAAATTTATGAAAAAGTTATGTGAGCTGAAGGCGTGGCAGACTTTTTCGTATCTAGGTGGCTATTGCGCCAGAGATGGCTTAAAGCAAACAACGTCATATGTTTGCTTCTCTTCAAGTAGATTCTCCACATTTTTCTATAACCTACGTTCAAAACCCTTCAAATCAGTTTTTGAACCTTCTCGAACCCCCGCTTCCCGCTTAAACAGCCTTTCAAAAAATATGAATTGCGGCGGTAATTCTGCTCCAAGATCGCAGCGGTGCGCGCCGGACAAAGCTGCTGCCAGTGTGAGGAATACAAAATTCATAAATTTGCAATTGTCTTTCTGACGTTGTTTTTCATAGTCTTTTCTATTCTTTTGGCTATGCTCGTTCAATTCGTTCAAGAGCGAGTGCATAGAGGTTGTTGTATAATACATTTGTTGCGAAGCCAACGGGGACTTCATTTTCAAAAATTGCAAAAGCCACCTTGTGCCGAGCCCAGAGCTGCAATATCTTTTCCTACGAAGCTGTCTAGTGCTTCGACAAGGACGATGATTTCCCAAAAATTCAATACCTCTCCAGACTTACTGTTGCGGAACTGAAGCCAGTTACATCCCAACTTCATCAACATTCTCTTCTCATCTGACTTATACAAGGGACATGATACTATCAAGCTCGGATTTGACGAAAGGTAGCATTGGATCTCTTCATTTGTCAAACTTTACTGAACTCGATATGCAGATGCGCAAAAGAATCGCGTGAAGGCTTCACCGTGATCTCGATTTTCGTCACTAACTGCAACTCAGCATTTATACGTCTGCTGGATGCTGTTTCATCGTAGCTATCGACAGCCATATCAGCAACCAAATCGGTTCTCAGGTGTCTTTCGGCTGAAGTCGATCTTCAAAGGTATGTTTATCGCCTTCCCGATTTGACTGCAAATGAATATGCTGGAAATACTTGTGGCGGGAGCTGTGACTTGCTAGGGCGCTTCAACTTACAAGGGAAGGATACTTGATCGGAGTGACGTTTCCATATGAGACCTACACTTTCTTACAGAGCATGAAACGCTGATTCCATATCTGCTTTCGATATCTGCAAAGCATTTCTGGGAGAGGAGTTCTGAGAATTTTTTGAGGTAAATTCAGTGATTTGGCTGATGGAGGTGCTGAGGTCTTTCCGGCGCTTTGAAGGTCTTTGTTCTATAAAAGGCCCATGTAGTAATCACGGGCCCACTTGAGCTTACGGACTAAGGTTTTAATAGATTTCATTGCAGCGGTGCTTTCAAATTTTTGCACCAAAAGTTTCCGTAACTCCCTTCCTAGAATCGCTTTGCAGATACCGAAAGTAGTTTTGAAGTCAGCATTCCATGCTCTATAAGATAGCATGCATTGTATAAACGCCACTTCGACCAAGTGTACATCCCTCGTTAGTTTCTTTTTTTTTGCTTCGAATCATCTCCATCTTCATTATTGCTCTAGAGGAATTTGCGTCGTACTAGGTGATCAAGAATAGCTGCTCCCTCCCCCGTCTTCAGGAAATTCAGGAATGAGTGCCAGAAACTGAGCATTCAAGAAATTTTCCAGTCTTCTTCTAGCACCGAGAGAAAGCTCAGTCATGCATAGAATAGATTATGAAACAAATATTTCTGATGTCTCGCACTTTATGTCATGATGTTTTTTAGCGGTTCATCATAAAATATCCGATAGGTTTTTTAGGCTGTGCTTGGGTGCTTGACAATGGCAATGATATCCTCGGATAAAAAGTGATTCCCTTACAGGTTTGCTTACAATCGTAGAACTAAAGCGGCTTACTGGTCTGAGTTCATCACCAGTTTATTCTTACATGAAGGCTACCATGCTTGTTGCTAATAAGCTCGAAAACATTAAAGAGGTAACTTCAAATGTCTTCACTTACAGCCTTTAATGTCAATATTTAGTTCCGCAAAAGAAACGCTTGAAACACTTAGTCTGAACCTAGATACCCTTTGGCTGCAGCTCTGTGGTTATCCACATCTTTGTCAATGAGCACCGTTTTACTGTAGCTGTTGCAGCCATATTAGCAGCCTTTCAACTTCAGGTCGGAGACGATGATTTGCTTCAATATGTTGTTAGTTTACTCGGTTAGCAAATGATGTTTTCAGGACTTTTCCCTTGCTCAAATGCTATATATCAGTCTTCTCAGCCATCATCTACATTGCGCCATAGCTCTGTATAGCCCTTGAAGAAATTCTATTGTTAAAAAGATAGGGCGTGAAAAGACTCAAGCGAGCGCAGGTAACGGTTATGGAAACATTTTGGGCTTCCTTTTGGATCGCTGGCTGTTTTAAGGCCTACATGTTATCCTCATCGAGTCAGGACAATCTGGTTCGATGTCATCATACAAAGTCACGTTGTTTGATCCGTTTATTCAGGTTGGCGTTCTTTTTAATTTCAGGATTCTATCATTGCAAATAATTGCAATGACCCTCAGCCTCAGCGGTCTATGAAGATCGGCTGAGATGGTGGATTTGCAATCCACATATTGAAAACAAATGAGAAATTTGGGCTTTACGAACCCTTGCCTCCAACTAGGTTCTTTGCAAGAGATGAGGATGATACAAGAATGATGCATTACACCACATAGTTCCCTTCCAAATTGTATAAGACAAATCCGTGATTTCATTTCTCTTACATTAACATTAACCACAAAAAATAATCGTGTTTGGCTTGATCAGTAATGAGCTTACCTTCTTTCTCTCCGAGAAAACAATATGGATTTTGGGGCCACTTCAGAAAAAATTGGGCAAAGCCACCAATTTTTTGGCTTTTCTTTAACAAACTTTGCCCAGCCATAAAGAAGATGGCGACTCTTTTCGAGAAAATCAAAATTCAATTTACTCATTGCTTCTATATCTAGCAACTGTTTTCGTAGCAGCCGTCCGAGTGCTAATCAAAAAATAACAATCATTTTCTCCATCCCAAAAAAACATTGTTTTTGCAGCTTCGCTTTTCACTGTGAAACTAGAGCGACCTTTCATGAGTCCATTATCAATTCATTGGTTCGATATACAAGGTGCGGCAAAAGTCTGGGAGCCTAACTTTGCAGTACTGCAATTAAAAAGATACTGATGGTTTCGATTTCAATTTTATGCCACATGATGCTACTGTCATCCTCTACAGAATACACTTTATTTGGCTGGAAATGGGTGCCATATGTTTGTGAGAGTGGAAATTACCAAACTAGTACTTTTGCAAAGCGAAAAAACCAGAATTTTTGGTATTTACAATTTTTGCTGTAGCTAGAGATGCTGTTAATATTTTACAAAACTTCAATGCACCCAACATAGAAGAGGCTTTGCGCTATTGTATCCTAGTTTTGCTTTTGCCAGGAGCTGTTCTTGCATGAACGGAAAATAAAAGTTTGCGAATGTTACCTACGTGCCAGTGGAAATCCGTCTTCAGAACAAATTCAAAAGCTATAGAATGCTCAACAGGCACTGGAACCAAGACTGTATTTTTTGCATACGTCTTTCAAATTAGAATCTATTGAAATTCGGCCATGGGAACACTTTTTTTACTTTTCAAACGATATTTTTAAGTTTTTAATTGCGCAATTATAGCCAAAATTCCGGTATGCGACGTACACATGCTTCTAATTCAAAATCCAGTACTTTTATTCCTAAGCAACGCAAAAAATTCTTTTGGAAGTATATTGTAGACAAAAGTTTGCTCTATCATGCTGCGCATTTGCCAAGGTAAAAGAAGCAGTTATTGTGGAGGCGTGGGGCGAATTCCATTACGACTACCTGCGTGCCATGACAGGTGAACTTGCCAAGATTTTGTAGGGCTGCGTGGAAGCCGAAAGAGGCAATCTTGCAATTCAAGAACTGGGCTGTATCTGCAATGGTTCGAATTATGTGTGCGCCAAATTTTTCGTTTCTAGGTACTTCCCTTCTCGTTTTGTACGAAAAAGTACTAGGCTCCCAGACTTCTGCCGTACCCTGCACTAGGAATGGACTTGCTACTGTTTGGGATTCTTCGAAAGGTAGCTTCAACTTCGCTATCTATGAGTCTTCATTTAGTTCAGTATCTATATTAGCAAAAGGAATGCGCTAAAGGCTTACCGTAATCTAAAATTATTTATGTCGTTACCGCAATGCAGTGTGAACTGTTAGCGTGGATGAGAAAAAATTAATTTTTCTATGCTGTTTCTTATCTTTTTTATAGGCTGCTGAATCTATGGATCATCTTGAAATGGTGCCTTGTGATTCTGGCTTGCCGATATTATCTTACATCAGAGCAAAACCGTAGTTTCCGGTTCCATATTATTTGGATGAGCAGATCCAGCGATGTTCACATACTGAAGCACCTTACAATCCGACGTTATCACAGAGATTTACAAGAATCTCTCTAGTGTACATCCTATTAGATAGTGAATTTAAACACTCGGTAGCTGTGGCGCCGGTGCAATACAGACTGTCTCATCAATACGTCTCACGATCTGAACCGATCTACAAAATGGTGGATTTTTGGGAAATCATATTAGCCTCGATCGTGAACTCCATTCTAGTAGCACTGTAGCCGTCGCATCACCTATTGATAGATTATATACTTTTAATAATCCGATATTACTTGCCAATTGATTTACAGATGCCGTATATTGCAAATCCTTGCTAGGTATTCATGTCAATTCATTGTTAATGCACATGTTAAATTGTGATGCACTGGAGCCTGTGCATCACAATTTGTCTCAGATTACATATTCATCCGATATAAACTCCCAATTCTTCAACTTTATCTACAACAGATACACAAGGTCTACAAGTCTACAAGTTTGAAAAACCCATCCGGTGCATTGAGCTTATCTTAAATCTTTCCGTAATGGGTTCTTTCTTTTCTCATGCGGCATTGAAATTGTTTTTGTACATACAACATCCTGATGCCCTCTTCTGGAACAAAATCTGGCGCTTGAAAAGCTTGGAATGATACGTCCATAATACTTTTTTTTTCTTCTCATACGGCAAAGTTCTTAGGAGTACATTGATATGTACGAGTCGTGCGCAAAATAGAGCTTCATCATTTTACTCTTCTTAAGCCAGAGATCTCCATCAATTTAGTTTTGTGTAGTTCTTCGTTTATTGATACTTGCTGGATTGTACTTAACATTTAGATCGTGAGCTTTCTTCTCGGAATGCAAGTCTCATCATTTTATCTTCTTCGCTTACCTCGACCTTCTCATTCCTGTACAGTTTTTTTGGCTTTCACTTTTGTGCTCTCCTGATTTGTGTCTCATAATCAGGTTTCATACATTTTCAATTTCACATTCAGATTTCATATACTTTCTCTGGAAATATGTGGATCAATTATCCTCTTCTTCACTTATCCCGATTACTTTCATTTTCGTACACTTTGTTACTTGTAAATTTTTCTGACTTGTGTTTCGTTTTAGATCATTACAGATTTTCTGATTTTGTACGTTTCATGAATTTGTATTGTATATTATGTGGACTTATATTATATCAGTTCTAAATTTTCTACTTTTTCTCCTTTCACTCATATTTGATCGTTGTTGTACGTATCTTAATGTTATTCCCTTTTTACCTCGCAATTCGTGTCATAAAAACTTTCATGTTCTCGCTTTTTTACCTCGCATTTTGTGTCGTAAAAATGTGCTCTTAGTATAAGCTTCAATGGGTTAATCTTTGGAGCATCATCCATATTTGTCCAGCAGAGAAAAGGATGAGAAGTCATTTGTATCAACGGGGTTGGTTACCTAAAAACTGGCCTACTACCAGCCACTCGCACTGTAGTACCGTGTATCATATCCTTTGAGGAGTAGTAATCCGCGAAGGATTCCCTGCCGGCGGTATCCATTCCTTAACCTTAGGCGAGCGCATTGATGTCTGTGGTCAGGGCCCGGCGCAGATCGTCTGGAAGCAGGCTGGACTTCGTTTTTGAAGCAAACAGCAAAGGAGATATCGTTTCTGACGAATAGGGGCCAAGCACCAAGAATGAGCGCCATTTAGTCGAACGCAAGCTTTTCGGACAGATTATCACACGATTGACATGCTCTATCGTGCAAGGCGAAAAGTGCGCGCGATTTGAAAGCAGGGCTTAAATAAACAAATTGCTTGTTTACAGCGCCTACAGAGGCATATGACACCAAAATTGAACTATATGTGTAGAAAATTATTTGCGAAAGTATTATGTAAAAAGATTTGAAAACTTATGTGAAGTAATACCTTTTCCAAAATTAGATCGTCTCCAGACGGCCACCAGACGATCTGAGATCGTCTGGAGCATATAATTTCGTCACTTCACATAAGTTTCGGACCTTTTCAGCATGGACGGATTCCCCGGTCAAAAATCTATCCCCGAGCATAAGACATTTTCAAATCATTGCCTTTCCTTTGTTTTTTGCCTTCATTTATTCTCGCTTTGTTAAATATCGCGCTCTAATGCCAAAGTCTTGTGCATGCGTAGTATTCAGCTCCAATTTGGATTTTCGCTCTTATCTTACGTCTTTTCTTTCAAACTAGTAATTTTTTTCTTGTTTTCATCTTCTTCTAAGCAGGTAGGTGAAAAGGGACTTCGTAAAACTTTCGTAAGTCAGGGGAGACTTCGTTTTCAGAAACCCTAGAAACCGACTCGTGCCGGGCCCTGTCTGTGGTTGAGCGCGGAAACGCTTACACTCTGCATTTCCATCACAGTTCGAGTTCTGCCCACAATTTTTCGCCGTGTAGTGCTCCTCAATCACCGACAAGGGGAGGATACTTGGCGATCGAGGTTTTTTGCAGTGAGCTGTATGTTAGTAATGCGCCTTGAAACGCTAGTTCCAAATCTATGTTCATTATCTGCTGTGCGACTCTCTGAATGAAGTTATGGATTTTTGTTCCATATGAACTTTAAGAGATCTAGAAACTCACAGTCATCAGCATCCAGGCCCTTAAATTTGGATACATCGACAGTTCTCCTGACGTAAAGTTTTCATTTTATTTGAACGCTCTTTTGTAGTCGTAAGTGAACATAACGATACCGGTTAACTTTGTATTAATGCGGTAGTAGAATGCTGCATTTGATGGGCGCGACAGAATGCATGGTTCTGGGCTGTAGAAATACTCATTTCACAACAGGCCATACTTATGGCATGACTTTTACATTACTTAGGCTTCAGTAGTGATACAGTAATAAAGGATGTCAACAGGGCCCGGCATGAGTTCGTTGAGGTTCTTGAAAACAAAGTCTCCCTCGACTACAGCGAAATTTTACCAGTCCGCTTTGACTCTCAGCCCTAAACGTAAAAACTCCTCAAAAAAAAAGCGAAACGTCTGTTAAAAGTAGCGTCGCAATTTTTGGCAGCAGAAACGATATCCCCTTTGCTTTTTCTACCGAAAACTAAGTCCATCCTACCCCCATACAATCTGTGCCGAGCCAATTCAGTCGCAGACGTTGAAGAATGATGACGGCGCCATAATCGCCATCATTCATTCTTCAACGTCTGTGACTGATAGTTTTCGTCAGTGTAGCTTGCTCTTGATGATTAATAACAGCTTTAAGGTGCTAGAACGAGTCGTCTTTCTATCAGAACTCCTAAGGAACACTATTGCGAAGGTATTAGGTTGGTGCAAAAGGAATGGCCGATTTGCGAATTCTCACTTTGACGTGCTATAACTTTTGGAAGAATTCACATTTCCGAATGCGGTAAAAACTATCAGAAGCAGCAAACCTTCTGCAATGCAATTTATTTATACGCATATCACGAACGGGCAGAAAAATATGGACTGAAAAATAAAAAAGGTTCTTCTGCTAGAACCTTGTCTTTGACAATTCATATCTTCCTTCAAAGTTTGTTAGTATAAATGTTAAGTAGCCTATCTTGTAGCCGCAAGCCAGTAGTACAAAACGCAATAAAAAGAATTCGGACAGAAAAGTTTGCGAAAAAGAAAAAAGTTGAAATTTGAAATTTCTCACTTTTTGAACATTTTTTCAGTGTGCCTCAAAGTCTCGAATATAGAATTTTTTGATTTTCTAGGTACTGAACAGCTGGATGTTTTTGCAAAAACTGCTAACAGGATGCCCTAGCCCTACGCTTACAGAATTGAGCAAAGCTCCGGCGATTGACTTCTTCAGAAGAAAATTATGGGTCATAAAATGACCGCAACAGCTACCCATGTTTAGGCGCCGATATTTCAGTCTGGATAGCCTCAAAGAACACAGTCAAGTATGCATAATGTAGACAATTTCTATTACATACAATAGCTAAATTTTCATGCATAATGTAGACAATTTCTATTACATACAATAGCTAAATTTTCGAAGAAATCTCATTGATACGCGCTTAAATTCTGGCCGGAAAAGTGAATGCAATGAAATTCTGAATTTGGATGCGGTTATTTGAAGCTAAGTAACTTTACAAGAAATGGTGATGAGAGCCCGTTTTAAGCACCGTTAGATAGAGCATGAAAACAGCATCGCGATGGTATACTACATCTATTGTAAAGAAGAAGAATTGATGGGGAAAAGTTGCCCTGAAAAAAGGCATGGAAAATCGGCCATTCCTTTTGCACCAACCTAATACAAAAGAAGTCCTTCGAGAGCAGTACAAGCATCTATGAGCAGCTAGTAGAATTAAGTAGACTCTCTGTACAATAATGAAACTACCTCGCTTAGCTAAGTCATGACACCATACATTCTACTTAACAGTGCATTCTTTTCCCCAGTAGTCGGTATACATTTGTATCCTTACTTTGTTGATGATTTTGAAAGTATTGTACTCTCGCTTGTCTGAGTGAGATGTTGCGTCGATGCACATGAGATACACTTTTTATGATACTTTTTCAAAAAATCTGTTCAACGAGAATGTTTTTCAACATTCTCAATGAGATTTCTATACAAATCTGATAGCTCTAATTTAGGTGAAGATTGAGAAAACAAAAAAATTTCAAAGCCGTATCTCTAATGATAATAAATGAGAATTCAAAAGAAGGTTAACACAGCTGGAAATCAAGAAGTAGGAAAGAGTCTCAAAATTGCTTATGAGCTGATTGTATCAGTGATGCGCGCAAAACTTCCTCAGTTTAGGTTGGTTTGGCAGATTTCCACATGTAATCAGAGATAGTATGGCGCAGTTGGTGGTGTTGCGGGCTCATACATACCGGAGGGATCGATCCTTCCCAAGAACAATTGCTTTGCAGAATACACATCCACTTTGCTGCAAAGAACGTGCCAGGTACCGGTACCTGAAACTTGGATAACTAAACCGGAAAAAAACATGCAGAAATTACCTAAACTTTCTATCTTTATCATAAAGCGGGATAACATCCCTGATAAACGAAACCATCGACAATCTAACTTGTCTCAGATGGTTGAGTGGTATGTTGATCAGTTACGGAGTGGTGCATCACAGGTTCAGCCCAGGTAGTGAATCAGTAAAGATATAAACTTTTATACAAAAATGCGCTCCAAACAGAGAAATTCCACACACTTTAAACAAAAACCGAAAGCGAGGGATATACGAAGCATTGATCGTGCGAGCTGGGGTACCCGTGAGCAGAAAAAAGCGAGCAAGCGAAGCACCAGCAGAGGCCCCATAGGGGGAGAAGAGTGGGGCCAACAGGAAACAGCAGAAGAAAAGAAAGGCAGGGGGAGGGAAACCAGGGAAACAAGTTGGCAGGGGGAGCAAGGGCGAGCCGAGGGGCAAATGATGGAGCGGTAACAACATCGACAATGTCATAGTCTAGACCCCCGAAGCAAAAAAAATATAAAAACCTTTTTCCAACCTAGATCACATTCAAACAAACACTCCCATGATCTCCATTATCGGTACCAGAACGCCCTTCGAGTCCTCAGTACTCAATCTAAAACTTTCATTATCGTAGTTTTGAATAATCTTAACGAGTGCCGAGATTCGAACCTTTTTATGCACCCATTGTAGTCAGATACGCTATCCGCTCGACCATCCGTACACACCGGAAAAATGCTCTGCTTAGAGGTTATAACTTTTATTGTAAACTGCTGTGTTGTAAAAGGTTCTGCTGACACTCAACTGTCACTGCTGAAGTGAGCTGTGATACGTCGCTCTTCAATTGATCAAGATACCAATCAAACATTTGAGACAACTTCGAGCGTCCATATTATCACTCATCAGGGTTACTGTCCCCCGTTTAGATAAAGAAAGGAAGAACGGATAACTCCTGTATTTTTTAGGCTTAGCCACCCAGGTTTGAGGTACTCGACCCCTTTTTTTCAATAAAGTGGATGTTTACTTTGCAAAGCGTTTGGCCTTCAGAAGGACCAATCCATCGGCCGCTGGCGCACGAGCCTGCATCACTAGCAGTTGCGCCATGAACTTATGGTTGCTTGACCTTCAAATCATGGTCATTTTTAGGTCTTTTTCCTACTTTTTTGAGCATTTTCGCAAAGCGGATGCAAGCACAAAACGTTAGGATAGCAACTCGAGTCACTGCCTGTTACTTTTGTCTTTAGAGAATGTAAGTATGGCAATCTCGTTTACTATTTGTACAGCATCTAAGAACTGCTGTTCTCTTTTCATCGGTAGTAGAAAAGACCATTTTTATTCGGTGCTGTTCAGTGTTCAACTCGTTTAACAGGTAAACCGATTTTTACTTTTAGCGACTCAAAATTTTTTTTAGAATAGGAAAGTTGTTCTCTGAGTTCAAAAATGAGTCAGTCATATGCCTTTTTTGTGAATTTTCTAGTTCGTTAGTTGGACGTAAGTAGAGGCAATTCATAGCAAGCAAAGACTGCGGACCTACCAGCGTCTCTCTGATCAACGCTCTTTCGTTTCTCTTACCATCTTTTGTCTCTTTCATGCACAAACTATCTTCGCTGGACGCAACGACGTTCAGTCTTTGCGTGTCATGAATCGTGTATACAAGATACTTACTGTTGACTAATTTTTGTCGTTCAAAAAATCATAGACTATGGCTATTTTCAAACTTTGTTATTTCTATACATGCAATCAAAGCACGCTGCCGAAGTTTTATTGATATCAGCAAAAAACACATATACACGTTTTGCAAAGTTCAACAGTCTGCATGATTACAGCTTCAGACGGTTGAAATTCAAGATCTTTACTTCTCAATAACAAGTATACAGGCATTGGTCAGGAATTAAGGAACAATGATGCAATAGACTGTGTGGTCTTAAGAGACTGGAGACGATTTACGGATAAGCATGGCACCTGCATTAGTTGGAAATTCGTAGAAGGGTCTGCGTCTCAGATGTAGAGATAAAATAGTCTTACCACACACGGGAGGATATGTAGAATTCTGTATACGCACGGAAATGACTTTTGAGAAGAAACTAGTAGGAAGGTGTCGACAGCATCAGAAACCAGAAAGGATAAGAGGACGCCTGATGAGGAGGGGAAGAACGAGGCGGGCCTACGTGCGTAGCAGTGGTAACCGGCTGAGCCGACTGCGGCCTCAGCCAGCCAATGGCATGATACGTACCTATACTGGTATAAAAATGAAACAGCGTAGATTAGATTAGAAATTAAAAAGTCCTATTCTAATCTATACAGTTACCAACAAGAGCCTAAGTTCAAGCTTACGTGGAATATTCATCACTTTGCCAGGTATTTTTAGAAAATGAAAAGTAATGAAGAAAAACTTGATACCAAAAATTTGTTGCAAAATAATAAATGAAGAATCAGCCCTAATAACCGCCGCAACAAGACCACATTTTAAATTCTGAAATTTCCATAGGGAAGTGAGTTCAAAATCTATGAATTTTCCTTCGAAAAAACTGAAAATCCTTGGAACTACGCGTCAATGAACAACTCTTGTATTTTGTTGTCAAAATGTAACAAAAGAAAATTATTTGAGTTTCTAACCATCCAATCTTGAAGTATTTGTAGATTATTTGAATCCCCTTTACTCAGTGGCGGTCCCAGGATTTCCGTCCGGGGGGGGGGGAGGGCAATTTTTTTTTCAAATGAAGGTGCGTGGCGTTAGTCACGCACTTCAAAAAGATTTTTGGGGTGCTTCTTAAAATTTTTTCGGACCCAAGACCCCTAAAATCTAGAAAAAGGGGGCGTGGCTGACGCCGCGCTCCCAAAAAAATTTTTTTACAAGGCTAATTTGAATTTTTTAAAAAATTTTAAAAACTATTTTAAAATAAACAAGTCATTTGCGAAGGAAAAAAAGACGCCAAACAGTTATCAAAAACAAAAGAAACTGCCAAAAACCGGATGCGATGAGTTTGAAGTCTTTCATCTGGCGGCTTTTCAAAGTGCAGATTTTCGCTGCAGGACCAGCAATTCGCAACACGGGCTGAAACGAGGAAAGTCAATTTCTTTTTTGTGATTGTTTCAAAAAGCACTATGTTTCGGATGTGATGCTCATCAAGAAGAAGTTGAACAAGAAAGAATCTACTCATGAAAATGCGAAATTTCTTTTTTATTAAGTCGAAATGCACGTCAAAGCTAAATCTAGTTTTTGATGCGTCTTTGAATTTTTGACCCCGCTTTGACGTTTCTGCTTTTTGGGACGTTGTTTGGATTGTTGCGCATATTGTTCTGAGTAACAATCGCCCATGCTGGAAAAAAATCGCTGTAAAAGCACTGAAACAGAACAAGGTAAAGAAAAACGCACTTTTTACGATTTTATTAGGTTGGCTCGAAAGTTCTGGGACATTTTCGGACTAAATTTGCTATTTCTCGAAACCCAATGCATGTACATCCTCGAAAATTTGCGGTTGGCCTCCCTCGCCTGTAGCTGATATCTTAGCAATTGGGAGGAGCCTAGGACCAAAGGGGGCGGAGTTTGCCACTTTTTCATCACCTCGATTTTCTTGTTGTTTAAGCTCAAATTCCGCACAAACTGTGATCGTAAGTATATAAGTATGTTTGTACTATAAATTGGAGCATGCGGGGATTTCAAAACGTTTATAGAAGCTGGAGATCTGGATTAGGTCAAAATCCTATGTTTTGGAATTTTCACCCGAATTTTCACAGAAAACATTGATGTTGCTTCTGCTTACCATAGTTCTGTAGAGATTGCTCTCCTCTATTCAATGGTATGTAGCATGACCCAATTAATGCGTACATCCAAACAAAAACTCTGTCTTAGCGCAATGTCCCAGAACTTTCGAGCCAACCTAATACGATTTTTCACAAAAAATCCCTCCATAATCGAAGAGATAAGCGCTGGGTGGTTGTCTATATTATGAACAGAAGCAAGATCCATACAATGCACGAACAAAAGGCGTAAAAAGAGTTGAACTTAAGGAAATACAAGACATTTTCGAAAACAAGGTTTTTGTCGGATTTCTCGATCAAATCAAAAATAGTGGTTTTGGGACGTTGTCAGCGTGTAAGTAGAGATCGAGAGCAAAATGAGATTTATAGCTCGCTAAGAGTTGTTTTATACTACAGTCGCTGCAGCAACTGCAGTCATATTGGGGCAGGCAAAACATATCGATCGATTGACGGTCAGTGCTGCAGCAACTGCAGTATGAAACAACCCTAAAACTGGGTTCGAAACAGTGGAGAAAAGGTTACCAGAGCCAAATGCTCCGCGCCCCGCGTTTGGGGTGCGAAGTAGCGCGCAGCGCGTGAAGACGCAAACGAGCAGCGGAGACAGACCATAGCCGACGGGGCATTTGGCCCTAGTCATAGATCTCCGCGGGGTCTAAACGGAACCCTGCAATATTAAATATCATTCTGATCGTCCTGACACGACGAGGAGAAATGACAACGTCCCAAGCGTTGAAAATCACTCATTAACGGGTCAGACTAGCATTTTCGTGCGCGACTCTCTGCGCAAGATTTAAGCGGAGTTTCTCGTTTTTTTTTCAACTCAAACAGCTTCGCCAATCTGAAACTCAATTTTGGTCAAATAAGAGGTTGACTGAGAAATGTGTCCTGAATTTTGGGGAAATTTTCACAGAAACTTTCTTTTTAGCGTAGAAAAAGCTATAAAAAGCAAACTTTCGCTTTCGCTAGGATAATCTAGGAGGTATTTTTCTCTATACTTGCTTCATTCAAAATCGTTCCGATATAGTCAGGATCATAACATCCGGGGCTTCGCCTCCGGAAGATTTCTTTTTTCTTCCAGGTGAAGGTTGTGTTCTTTTGTGTGGCTCAAAGTAAAGTTTGCCAAAGTACATGGCTCTATCTATCGAGGGTATGCAACGAGCAGTTGCTGCATAATCTGCAGCGACTTTGCCGACAGCTCCAGCGGCTGGCTGCAGCAGCAGTCAGCTGTCCGGGTATCACTTGTACACCTCCCGGCGGGCCTAGTCACTCATCCCACGTTGCTCTTAATCTGAAGTGTACCTTCTTGCTTTTGTCGCCTGTGTCTACAAATGATCCCGTTGCTACCTATATATACGGATTCTACCCTATAAAAATGGTTTTCATCCTTTCTTGGAAGCTCCGCAAGAAGACCAATGCGGATACCCTTCCTTTTCTGTGATGACCTGCAGCTGCTGAACAGTGATTAAAAGAATCAGTGGTTGTTCGATAAAGTTCAAATTTGTTTCAGAAACTATTGCCGAAGCATGACAAACTATCTTCGAAATCTCCAGATTAAAAAAGGAAAAATTTCCCCCTCGTTTTGAGATCAAAGATGGTTTTTTGAGTATGGTTTCCAATAGGCTTAGCGTTAGCGTATTGCGCATTATAACTATATGAACCCTCAAAACTCTTTTTTCATCACGCCCCGAAGTTTGGCACTCGAATATGCGTAGAGCTCCAGCCTTGAAGTCTGACTAATTGTTGCGCCTTAAACATCGGACATACATTACCTACAGTCGATCCATTTCATATGATCATGTGTGTCACTGCACAGACTGTCCACCTCTGGCGTCCTCATCCTCTATTCTAGGAAGTGACAGCTCTTGTGCTAAACGTTTCCGGTGTTTTCTTCATGCTTTTCCTCCTTTATAGGTACCAATCCTCACAAAGTGATGTAAACGATAAAAATCGGTCGGTTTTGCGCTTTTGCAATCGCAATTCCAGGATGGGGACGCCAAACGTGGACAGTGTGTGCAGTGACACACATGATCATATGAAATGAATCGACTGTACCTTACTCGATTTCGAACGCTGCGTGATTACTCCACCGGACATGTGCTCGTTGGCCTGCCGCCCTCAAGTATGTAAAGGCAGCTTCTCGGGAAGATTGCGAGTGCGCACTTTCTTTTCCTCCTTGGCCTTTTGGATGCGTTTAGACTAGAGCTGTGCTTGAAAAGGAAAGTGCTTTTTATGGCGTTTCCCGCACTTGGAGATTGCTGAGGAGGCTGGAGAGGAGACCGTCAAAAACAATGAGTGGCTGCAGGATACTGTGACACCACCCACATAGGTGGCAATTGCCTGATTAGCCCAGGCAGCCAATCGCGACTCAGCTGCGGGAATCTCCGCTCTCCTACTCAGCAATCTTCAATGCCGGAGAACGCCTTAAAAAGCACTTCTTTTCACTTTTCAAGCACACCTCTGGTCTAAACACATCCAGAAGGCTAAGGATTAACAGGAACCACGCAGTTGCAATTTTCCCGAGCCAGTGCCTTTAACCATGCGAACGTGACGCACTTGACGATTGCGCTGATGGGGGTGTAGTGAACATAGGTTGTAGTAAAGTAAGCCTGGTGAACGATTTGTCGACTATTTGGGAAGTTACCCACAGTCCACCGTCATGTAATGCGAATGTCTGCCCACATCTTTCAAAACACGTGCTATAGCGACGATTATAGTTAGCACCATTGCCGAAAGCTCTATGGACTTTGCCGGACACATTGCAGCAGCACGGAACCGATAGAAAGGGTTATAGCGCCGCTCCATGCATATCAGTGACAGTCTGTGAAAAATGCCCTCAGGGATGGGCTTCCTGCCGGTGCTACGCGTACTAGCAGAATTGCCTTGAAGATGAGATATAAGAGCCCATCAATGGCAATCAGAGAAAATTCACAGGGGAGGGGACGGATGCAGCAGTGACAGCCTGTTTGTACTTCAGTTCTTCTACCTACCGCCTAGAATGAAGTGCACCACCTACTGCTGTTTCTCGCCCAAAAAAGCAACCTCTGAATGCATTTATGGACTGAAGGGGAACTGCATACCATTTGTGAGCCAGTCCTAAAGTAAGGAGGACGGGATGGGGGAAGGAGCAGCCACAGGGTAATTAATGGTGATTTCTTTCTGCGCTTAGCACATTAAATGAGAGAATTCATGCAAGATCGCGTCAATAATCATATGCTGAATTCTGCTCATTGATTTACTGTATGGCGCCACACGCATACAGTCTCCAATCGGGATCAGGCAGAAGCGTCGCGTAAATTTGGCCTTGGTGGTAAAAGAGTTGCATCGGCCGGGAATCGAACCCGGGCCGCCCGCGTGGCAGGCGAGCATTCTACCACTGAACCACCGATGCATGGCGTAGTAGCTTAGACATCGCTTATTCGCATATATGACCCCATTCATGCCGAGGAAACACGGATCCTTCTTGCTTGGTGGACATCGCGATGGAATCTGGCCTTGGTGGTAAAAGAATTGCATCGGCCGGGAATCGGACCCGGGCCGCCCGCGTGGCAGGCGAGCATTCTACCACTGAACCACCGATGCATGGCGTAGTAGCTTAGACAGCGCTTATTCGCATATATGACCCCATTCATGCCGAGGAAACACGGATCCTTCTTGCTTGGTGGACATCGCGATGGAATCTGGCCTTGGTGGTAAAAGAATTGCATCGGCCGGGAATCGAACCCGGGCCGCCCGCGTGGCAGGCGAGCATTCTACCACTGAACCACCGATGCATGGCGTAGTAGCTTAGACAGCGCTTATTCGCATATATGACCCCATTCATGCCGAGGAAACACGGATCTTTCTTGCTTGGTGGACATCGCGATGGAATCTGGCCTTGGTGGTAAAAGAATTGCATCGGCCGGGAATCGAACCCGGGCCGCCCGCGTGGCAGGCGAGCATTCTACCACTGAACCACCGATGCATGGCGTAGTAGCTTAGACAGCGCTTATTCGCATATATGACCCCATTCATGCCGAGGAAACACGGATCTTTCTTGCTTGGTGGACATCGCGATGGAATCTGGCCTTGGTGGTAAAAGAATTGCATCGGCCGGGAATCGAACTCGGGCCGCCCGCGTGGCAGGCGAGCATTCTACCACTGAACCACCGATGCATGGCGTAGTAGCTTAGACAGCGCTTATTCGCATATATGACCCCATTCATGCCGAGGAAACACGGATCCTTCTTGCTTGGTGGACATCGCGATGGAATCTGGCCTTGGTGGTAAAAGAATTGCATCGGCCGGGAATCGAACCCGGGCCGCCCGCGTGGCAGGCGAGCATTCTACCACTGAACCACCGATGCATGGCGTAGTAGCTTAGACAGCGCTTATTCGCATATATGACCCCATTCATGCCGAGGAAACACGGATCTTTCTTGCTTGGTGGACATCGCGATGGAATCTGGCCTTGGTGGTAAAAGAATTGCATCGGCCGGGAATCGAACCCGGGCCGCCCGCGTGGCAGGCGAGCATTCTACCACTGAACCACCGATGCATGGCGTAGTAGCTTAGACAGCGCTTATTCGCATATATGACCCCATTCATGCCGAGGAAACACGGATCTTTCTTGCTTGGTGGACATCGCGATGGAATCTGGCCTTGGTGGTAAAAGAATTGCATCGGCCGGGAATCGAACCCGGGCCGCCCGCGTAGCAGGCGAGCATTCTACCACTGAACCACCGATGCATGGCGTAGTAGCTTAGACAGCGCTTATTCGCATATATGACCCCATTCATGCCGAGGAAACACGGATCTTTCTTGCTTGGTGGACATCGCGATGGAATCTGGCCTTGGTGGTAAAAGAATTGCATCGGCCGGGAATCGAACCCGGGCCGCCCGCGTGGCAGGCGAGCATTCTACCACTGAACCACCGATGCATGGCGTAGTAGCTTAGACAGCGCTTATTCGCATATATGACCCCATTCATGCCGAGGAAACACGGATCTTTCTTGCTTGGTGGACATCGCGATGGAATCTGGGTGGACATCGCGATGGAATCTGGCCTTGGTGGTAAAAGAATTGCATCGGCCGGGAATAGAACCCGGGCCGCCCGCGTGGCAGGCGAGCATTCTACCACTGAACCACCGATGCATGGCGTAGTAGCTTAGACAGCGCTTATTCGCATATATGACCCCATTCATGCCGAGGAAACACGGATCTTTCTTGCTTGGTGGACATCGCGATGGAATCTGGCCTTGGTGGTAAAAGAATTGCATCGGCCGGGAATCGAACCCGGGCCGCCCGCGTGGCAGGCGAGCATTCTACCACTGAACCACCGATGCATGGCGTAGTAGCTTAGACAGCGCTTATTCGCATATATGACCCCATTCATGCCGAGGAAACACGGATCTTTCTTGCTTGGTGGACATCGCGATGGAATCTGGCCTTGGTGGTAAAAGAATTGCATCGGCCGGGAATCGAACCCGGGCCGCCCGCGTGGCAGGCGAGCATTCTACCACTGAACCACCGATGCATGGCGTAGTAGCTTAGACAGCGCTTATTCGCATATATGACCCCATTCATGCCGAGGAAACACGGATCTTTCTTGCTTGGTGGACATCGCGATGGAATCTGGCCTTGGTGGTAAAAGAATTGCATCGGTCGGGAATCGAACCCGGGCCGCCCGCGTGGCAGGCGAGCATTCTACCACTGAACCACCGATGCATGGCGTAGTAGCTTAGGCACCGCTTATTCGCAGACCCTATTCATGCCGAGGAAACACGGATCTTTCTTGCTTGGTGGACATCGCGATGGAATCTGGCCTTGGTGGTAAAAGAATTGCATCGGCCGGGAATAGAACCCGGGCCGCCCGCGTGGCAGGCGAGCATTCTACCACTGAACCACCGATGCATGGCGTAGTAGCTTAGACAGCGCTTATTCGCATATATGACCCCATTCATGCCGAGGAAACACGGATCTTTCTTGCTTGGTGGACATCGCGATGGAATCTGGCCTTGGTGGTAAAAGAATTGCATCGGCCGGGAATCGAACCCGGGCCGCCCGCGTGGCAGGCGAGCATTCTACCACTGAACCACCGATGCATGGCGTAGTAGCTTAGACAGCGCTTATTCGCATATATGACCCCATTCATGCCGAGGAAACACGGATCTTTCTTGCTTGGTGGACATCGCGATGGAATCTGGCCTTGGTGGTAAAAGAATTGCATCGGCCGGGAATCGAACCCGGGCCGCCCGCGTGGCAGGCGAGCATTCTACCACTGAACCACCGATGCATGGAGTAGTAGCTTAGACAGCGCTTATTCGCATATATGACCCCATTCATGCCGAGGAAACACGGATCTTTCTTGCTTGGTGGACATCGCGATGGAATCTGGCCTTGGTGGTAAAAGAATTGCATCGGCCGGGAATCGAACCCGGGCCGCCCGCGTGGCAGGCGAGCATTCTACCACTGAACCACCGATGCATGGCGTAGTAGCTTAGACAGCGCTTATTCGCATATATGACCCCATTCATGCCGAGGAAACACGGATCTTTCTTGCTTGGTGGACATCGCGATGGAATCTGGCCTTGGTGGTAAAAGAATTGCATCGGCCGGGAATCGAACCCGGGCCGCCCGCGTGGCAGGCGAGCATTCTACCACTGAACCACCGATGCATGGCGTAGTAGCTTAGACAGCGCTTATTCGCATATATGACCCCATTCATGCCGAGGAAACACGGATCCTTTTTGCTTGGTGGACATCGCGATGGAATCTGGCCTTGGTGGTAAAAGAATTGCATCGGCCGGGAATCGAACCCGGGCCGCCCGCGTGGCAGGCGAGCATTCTACCACTGAACCACCGATGCATGGCGTAGTAGCTTAGACAGCGCTTATTCGCATATATGACCCCATTCATGCCGAGGAAACACGGATCTTTCTTGCTTGGTGGACATCGCGATGGAATCTGGCCTTGGTGGTAAAAGAATTGCATCGGCCGGGAATCGAACCCGGGCCGCCCGCGTGGCAGGCGAGCATTCTACCACTGAACCACCGATGCATGGAGTAGTAGCTTAGACAGCGCTTATTCGCATATATGACCCCATTCATGCCGAGGAAACACGGATCCTTCTTGCTTGGTGGACATCGCGATGGAATCTGGCCTTGGTGGTAAAAGAATTGCATCGGCCGGGAATCGAACCCGGGCCGCCCGCGTGGCAGGCGAGCATTCTACCACTGAACCACCGATGCATGGCGTAGTAGCTTAGACAGCGCTTATTCGCATATATGACCCCATTCATGCCGAGGAAACACGGATCTTTCTTGCTTGGTGGACATCGCGATGGAATCTGGCCTTGGTGGTAAAAGAATTGCATCGGCCGGGAATCGAACCCGGGCCGCCCGCGTGGCAGGCGAGCATTCTACCACTGAACCACCGATGCATGGCGTAGTAGCTTAGACAGCGCTTATTCGCATATATGACCCCATTCATGCCGAGGAAACACGGATCTTTCTTGCTTGGTGGACATCGCGATGGAATCTGGCCTTGGTGGTAAAAGAATTGCATCGGTCGGGAATCGAACCCGGGCCGCCCGCGTGGCAGGCGAGCATTCTACCACTGAACCACCGATGCATGGCGTAGTAGCTTAGGCACCGCTTATTCGCAGATCCTATTCATGCCGAGGAAACACGGATCTTTCTTGCTTTGTGGACATCGCGATGGAATCTGGCCTTGGTGGTAAAAGAATTGCATCGGTCGGGAATCGAACCCGGGCCGCCCGCGTGGCAGGCGAGCATTCTACCACTGAACCACCGATGCATGGAGTAGTAGCTTAGACAGCGCTTATTCGCATATATGACCCCATTCATGCCGAGGAAACACGGATCCTTCTTGCTTGGTGGACATCGCGATGGAATCTGGCCTTGGTGGTAAAAGAATTGCATCGGCCGGGAATCGAACCCGGGCCGCCCGCGTGGCAGGCGAGCATTCTACCACTGAACCACCGATGCATGGCGTAGTAGCTTAGACAGCGCTTATTCGCATATATGACCCCATTCATGCCGAGGAAACACGGATCTTTCTTGCTTGGTGGACATCGCGATGGAATCTGGCCTTGGTGGTAAAAGAATTGCATCGGCCGGGAATCGAACCCGGGCCGCCCGCGTGGCAGGCGAGCATTCTACCACTGAACCACCGATGCATGGCGTAGTAGCTTAGACAGCGCTTATTCGCATATATGACCCCATTCATGCCGAGGAAACACGGATCTTTCTTGCTTGGTGGACATCGCGATGGAATCTGGCCTTGGTGGTAAAAGAATTGCATCGGCCGGGAATCGAACCCGGGCCGCCCGCGTGGCAGGCGAGCATTCTACCACTGAACCACCGATGCATGGCGTAGTAGCTTAGGCACCGCTTATTCGCAGATCCTATTCATGCCGAGGAAACACGGATCTTTCTTGCTTTGTGGACATCGCGATGGAATCTGGCCTTGGTGGTAAAAGAATTGCATCGGCCGGGAATCGAACCCGGGCCGCCCGCGTGGCAGGCGAGCATTCTACCACTGAACCACCGATGCATGGCGTAGTAGCTTAGACAGCGCTTATTCGCATATATGACCCCATTCATGCCGAGGAAACACGGATCTTTCTTGCTTGGTGGACATCGCAATGGAATCTGGCCTTGGTGGTAAAAGAATTGCATCGGCCGGGAATCGGATACGGGCCGCCTGCGTGGCAGGCGAGCATTCTACCACTGAACCACCGATGCATGGCGTAGTAGCTTAGACAGCGCTTATTCGCATATATGACCCCATTCATGCCGAGGAAACACGGATCCTTCTTGCTCGGTGGACATCGCGATGGAATCTGGCCTTGGTGGTAAAAGAATTGCATCGGCCGGGAATCGAACCCGGGCCGCCCGCGTGGCAGGCGAGCATTCTACCACTGAACCACCGATGCATGGAGTAGTAGCTTAGACAGCGCTTATTCGCATATATGACCCCATTCATGCCGAGGAAACACGGATCTTTCTTGCTTGGTGGACATCGCGATGGAATCTGGCCTTGGTGGTAAAAGAATTGCATCGGCCGGGAATCGAACCCGGGCCGCCCGCGTGGCAGGCGAGCATTCTACCACTGAACCACCGATGCATGGAGTAGTAGCTTAGACAGCGCTTATTCGCATATATGACCCCATTCATGCCGAGGAAACACGGATCCTTCTTGCTTGGTGGACATCGCGATGGAATCTGGCCTTGGTGGTAAAAGAATTGCATCGGCCGGGAATCGAACCCGGGCCGCCCGCGTGGCAGGCGAGCATTCTACCACTGAACCACCGATGCATGGCGTAGTAGCTTAGACAGCGCTTATTCGCATATATGACCCCATTCATGCCGAGGAAACACGGATCTTTCTTGCTTGGTGGACATCGCGATGGAATCTGGCCTTGGTGGTAAAAGAATTGCATCGGCCGGGAATCGAACCCGGGCCGCCCGCGTGGCAGGCGAGCATTCTACCACTGAACCACCGATGCATGGCGTAGTAGCTTAGGCACCGCTTATTCGCAGATCCTATTCATGCCGAGGAAACACGGATCTTTCTTGCTTTGTGGACATCGCGATGGAATCTGGCCTTGGTGGTAAAAGAATTGCATCGGCCGGGAATCGAACCCGGGCCGCCCGCGTGGCAGGCGAGCATTCTACCACTGAACCACCGATGCATGGCGTAGTAGCTTAGACAGCGCTTATTCGCATATATGACCCCATTCATGCCGAGGAAACACGGATCTTTCTTGCTTGGTGGACATCGCAATGGAATCTGGCCTTGGTGGTAAAAGAATTGCATCGGCCGGGAATCGGATACGGGCCGCCTGCGTGGCAGGCGAGCATTCTACCACTGAACCACCGATGCATGGCGTAGTAGCTTAGACAGCGCTTATTCGCATATATGACCCCATTCATGCCGAGGAAACACGGATCCTTCTTGCTCGGTGGACATCGCGATGGAATCTGGCCTTGGTGGTAAAAGAATTGCATCGGCCGGGAATCGAACCCGGGCCGCCCGCGTGGCAGGCGAGCATTCTACCACTGAACCACCGATGCATGGAGTAGTAGCTTAGACAGCGCTTATTCGCATATATGACCCCATTCATGCCGAGGAAACACGGATCTTTCTTGCTTGGTGGACATCGCGATGGAATCTGGCCTTGGTGGTAAAAGAATTGCATCGGCCGGGAATCGAACCCGGGCCGCCCGCGTGGCAGGCGAGCATTCTACCACTGAACCACCGATGCATGGAGTAGTAGCTTAGACAGCGCTTATTCGCATATATGACCCCATTCATGCCGAGGAAACACGGATCCTTCTTGCTTGGTGGACATCGCGATGGAATCTGGCCTTGGTGGTAAAAGAATTGCATCGGCCGGGAATCGAACCCGGGCCGCCCGCGTGGCAGGCGAGCATTCTACCACTGAACCACCGATGCATGGCGTAGTAGCTTAGACAGCGCTTATTCGCATATATGACCCCATTCATGCCGAGGAAACACGGATCTTTCTTGCTTGGTGGACATCGCGATGGAATCTGGCCTTGGTGGTAAAAGAATTGCATCGGCCGGGAATCGAACCCGGGCCGCCCGCGTGGCAGGCGAGCATTCTACCACTGAACCACCGATGCATGGCGTAGTAGCTTAGGCACCGCTTATTCGCAGATCCTATTCATGCCGAGGAAACACGGATCTTTCTTGCTTTGTGGACATCGCGATGGAATCTGGCCTTGGTGGTAAAAGAATTGCATCGGCCGGGAATCGAACCCGGGCCGCCCGCGTGGCAGGCGAGCATTCTACCACTGAACCACCGATGCATGGCGTAGTAGCTTAGACAGCGCTTATTCGCATATATGACCCCATTCATGCCGAGGAAACACGGATCTTTCTTGCTTGGTGGACATCGCAATGGAATCTGGCCTTGGTGGTAAAAGAATTGCATCGGCCGGGAATCGGATACGGGCCGCCTGCGTGGCAGGCGAGCATTCTACCACTGAACCACCGATGCATGGCGTAGTAGCTTAGACAGCGCTTATTCGCATATATGACCCCATTCATGCCGAGGAAACACGGATCCTTCTTGCTTGGTGGACATCGCGATGGAATCTGGCCTTGGTGGTAAAAGAATTGCATCGGCCGGGAATCGAACCCGGGCCGCCCGCGTGGCGGGCGAGCATTCTACCACTGAACCACCGATGCATGGCGTAGTAGCTTAGACAGCGCTTATTCGCATATATGACCCCATTCATGCCGAGGAAACACGGATCCTTCTTGCTCGGTGGACATCGCGATGGAATCTGGCCTTGGTGGTAAAAGAATTGCATCGGCCGGGAATCGAACCCGGGCCGCCCGCGTGGCAGGCGAGCATTCTACCACTGAACCACCGATGCATGGAGTAGTAGCTTAGACAGCGCTTATTCGCATATATGACCCCATTCATGCCGAGGAAACACGGATCCTTCTTGCTTGGTGGACATCGCGATGGAATCTGGCCTTGGTGGTAAAAGAATTGCATCGGCCGGGAATCGAACCCGGGCCGCCCGCGTGGCGGGCGAGCATTCTACCACTGAACCACCGATGCATGGCGTAGTAGCTTAGGCACCGCTTATTCGCAGATCCTATTCATGCCGAGGAAACACGGATCTTTCTTGCTTTGTGGACATCGCGATGGAATCTGGCCTTGGTGGTAAAAGAATTGCATCGGCCGGGAATCGAACCCGGGCCGCCCGCGTGGCAGGCGAGCATTCTACCACTGAACCACCGATGCATGGCGTAGTAGCTTAGACAGCGCTTATTCGCATATATGACCCCATTCATGCCGAGGAAACACGGATCTTTCTTGCTTGGTGGACATCGCAATGGAATCTGGCCTTGGTGGTAAAAGAATTGCATCGGCCGGGAATCGGATACGGGCCGCCTGCGTGGCAGGCGAGCATTCTACCACTGAACCACCGATGCATGGCGTAGTAGCTTAGACAGCGCTTATTCGCATATATGACCCCATTCATGCCGAGGAAACACGGATCCTTCTTGCTTGGTGGACATCGCGATGGAATCTGGCCTTGGTGGTAAAAGAATTGCATCGGCCGGGAATCGAACCCGGGCCGCCCGCGTGGCAGGCGAGCATTCTACCACTGAACCACCGATGCATGGAGTAGTAGCTTAGACAGCGCTTATTCGCATATATGACCCCATTCATGCCGAGGAAACACGGATCTTTCTTGCTTTGTGGACATCGCGATGGAATCTGGCCTTGGTGGTAAAAGAATTGCATCGGCCGGGAATCGAACCCGGGCCGCCCGCGTGGCAGGCGAGCATTCTACCACTGAACCACCGATGCATGGAGTAGTAGCTTAGACAGCGCCTATTCGCATATATGACCCCATTCATGCCGAGGAAACACGGATCCTTCTTGCTTGGTGGACATCGCGATGGAATCTGGCCTTGGTGGTAAAAGAATTGCATCGGCCGGGAATCGAACCCGGGCCGCCCGCGTGGCAGGCGAGCATTCTACCACTGAACCACCGATGCATGGCGTAGTAGCTTAGACAGCGCTTATTCGCATATATGACCCCATTCATGCCGAGGAAACACGGATCTTTCTTGCTTGGTGGACATCGCGATGGAATCTGGCCTTGGTGGTAAAAGAATTGCATCGGCCGGGAATCGAACCCGGGCCGCCCGCGTGGCAGGCGAGCATTCTACCACTGAACCACCGATGCATGGCGTAGTAGCTTAGGCACCGCTTATTCGCAGATCCTATTCATGCCGAGGAAACACGGATCTTTCTTGCTTTGTGGACATCGCGATGGAATCTGGCCTTGGTGGTAAAAGAATTGCATCGGCCGGGAATCGAACCCGGGCCGCCCGCGTGGCAGGCGAGCATTCTACCACTGAACCACCGATGCATGGCGTAGTAGCTTAGACAGCGCTTATTCGCATATATGACCCCATTCATGCCGAGGAAACACGGATCTTTCTTGCTTGGTGGACATCGCAATGGAATCTGGCCTTGGTGGTAAAAGAATTGCATCGGCCGGGAATCGGATACGGGCCGCCTGCGTGGCAGGCGAGCATTCTACCACTGAACCACCGATGCATGGCGTAGTAGCTTAGACAGCGCTTATTCGCATATATGACCCCATTCATGCCGAGGAAACACGGATCCTTCTTGCTCGGTGGACATCGCGATGGAATCTGGCCTTGGTGGTAAAAGAATTGCATCGGCCGGGAATCGAACCCGGGCCGCCCGCGTGGCAGGCGAGCATTCTACCACTGAACCACCGATGCATGGAGTAGTAGCTTAGACAGCGCTTATTCGCATATATGACCCCATTCATGCCGAGGAAACACGGATCCTTCTTGCTTGGTGGACATCGCGATGGAATCTGGCCTTGGTGGTAAAAGAATTGCATCGGCCGGGAATCGAACCCGGGCCGCCCGCGTGGCGGGCGAGCATTCTACCACTGAACCACCGATGCATGGCGTAGTAGCTTAGGCACCGCTTATTCGCAGATCCTATTCATGCCGAGGAAACACGGATCTTTCTTGCTTTGTGGACATCGCGATGGAATCTGGCCTTGGTGGTAAAAGAATTGCATCGGCCGGGAATCGAACCCGGGCCGCCCGCGTGGCAGGCGAGCATTCTACCACTGAACCACCGATGCATGGCGTAGTAGCTTAGACAGCGCTTATTCGCATATATGACCCCATTCATGCCGAGGAAACACGGATCTTTCTTGCTTGGTGGACATCGCAATGGAATCTGGCCTTGGTGGTAAAAGAATTGCATCGGCCGGGAATCGGATACGGGCCGCCTGCGTGGCAGGCGAGCATTCTACCACTGAACCACCGATGCATGGCGTAGTAGCTTAGACAGCGCTTATTCGCATATATGACCCCATTCATGCCGAGGAAACACGGATCCTTCTTGCTTGGTGGACATCGCGATGGAATCTGGCCTTGGTGGTAAAAGAATTGCATCGGCCGGGAATCGAACCCGGGCCGCCCGCGTGGCGGGCGAGCATTCTACCACTGAACCACCGATGCATGGCGTAGTAGCTTAGACAGCGCTTATTCGCATATATGACCCCATTCATGCCGAGGAAACACGGATCCTTCTTGCTCGGTGGACATCGCGATGGAATCTGGCCTTGGTGGTAAAAGAATTGCATCGGCCGGGAATCGAACCCGGGCCGCCCGCGTGGCAGGCGAGCATTCTACCACTGAACCACCGATGCATGGAGTAGTAGCTTAGACAGCGCTTATTCGCATATATGACCCCATTCATGCCGAGGAAACACGGATCTTTCTTGCTTGGTGGACATCGCGATGGAATCTGGCCTTGGTGGTAAAAGAATTGCATCGGCCGGGAATCGAACCCGGGCCGCCCGCGTGGCAGGCGAGCATTCTACCACTGAACCACCGATGCATGGAGTAGTAGCTTAGACAGCGCCTATTCGCATATATGACCCCATTCATGCCGAGGAAACACGGATCCTTCTTGCTTGGTGGACATCGCGATGGAATCTGGCCTTGGTGGTAAAAGAATTGCATCGGCCGGGAATCGAACCCGGGCCGCCCGCGTGGCAGGCGAGCATTCTACCACTGAACCACCGATGCATGGCGTAGTAGCTTAGACAGCGCTTATTCGCATATATGACCCCATTCATGCCGAGGAAACACGGATCTTTCTTGCTTGGTGGACATCGCGATGGAATCTGGCCTTGGTGGTAAAAGAATTGCATCGGCCGGGAATCGAACCCGGGCCGCCCGCGTGGCAGGCGAGCATTCTACCACTGAACCACCGATGCATGGCGTAGTAGCTTAGGCACCGCTTATTCGCAGATCCTATTCATGCCGAGGAAACACGGATCTTTCTTGCTTTGTGGACATCGCGATGGAATCTGGCCTTGGTGGTAAAAGAATTGCATCGGCCGGGAATCGAACCCGGGCCGCCCGCGTGGCAGGCGAGCATTCTACCACTGAACCACCGATGCATGGCGTAGTAGCTTAGACAGCGCTTATTCGCATATATGACCCCATTCATGCCGAGGAAACACGGATCTTTCTTGCTTGGTGGACATCGCAATGGAATCTGGCCTTGGTGGTAAAAGAATTGCATCGGCCGGGAATCGGATACGGGCCGCCTGCGTGGCAGGCGAGCATTCTACCACTGAACCACCGATGCATGGCGTAGTAGCTTAGACAGCGCTTATTCGCATATATGACCCCATTCATGCCGAGGAAACACGGATCCTTCTTGCTTGGTGGACATCGCGATGGAATCTGGCCTTGGTGGTAAAAGAATTGCATCGGCCGGGAATCGAACCCGGGCCGCCCGCGTGGCGGGCGAGCATTCTACCACTGAACCACCGATGCATGGCGTAGTAGCTTAGACAGCGCTTATTCGCATATATGACCCCATTCATGCCGAGGAAACACGGATCCTTCTTGCTCGGTGGACATCGCGATGGAATCTGGCCTTGGTGGTAAAAGAATTGCATCGGCCGGGAATCGAACCCGGGCCGCCCGCGTGGCAGGCGAGCATTCTACCACTGAACCACCGATGCATGGAGTAGTAGCTTAGACAGCGCTTATTCGCATATATGACCCCATTCATGCCGAGGAAACACGGATCCTTCTTGCTTGGTGGACATCGCGATGGAATCTGGCCTTGGTGGTAAAAGAATTGCATCGGCCGGGAATCGAACCCGGGCCGCCCGCGTGGCGGGCGAGCATTCTACCACTGAACCACCGATGCATGGCGTAGTAGCTTAGACAGCGCTTATTCGCATATATGACCCCATTCATGCCGAGGAAACACGGATCCTTCTTGCTCGGTGGACATCGCGATGGAATCTGGCCTTGGTGGTAAAAGAATTGCATCGGCCGGGAATCGAACCCGGGCCGCCCGCGTGGCAGGCGAGCATTCTACCACTGAACCACCGATGCATGGAGTAGTAGCTTAGACAGCGCTTATTCGCATATATGACCCCATTCATGCCGAGGAAACACGGATCTTTCTTGCTTGGTGGACATCGCGATGGAATCTGGCCTTGGTGGTAAAAGAATTGCATCGGCCGGGAATCGAACCCGGGCCGCCCGCGTGGCAGGCGAGCATTCTACCACTGAACCACCGATGCATGGAGTAGTAGCTTAGACAGCGCTTATTCGCATATATGACCCCATTCATGCCGAGGAAACACGGATCCTTCTTGCTTGGTGGACATCGCGATGGAATCTGGCCTTGGTGGTAAAAGAATTGCATCGGCCGGGAATCGAACCCGGGCCGCCCGCGTGGCAGGCGAGCATTCTACCACTGAACCACCGATGCATGGCGTAGTAGCTTAGACAGCGCTTATTCGCATATATGACCCCATTCATGCCGAGGAAACACGGATCTTTCTTGCTTGGTGGACATCGCGATGGAATCTGGCCTTGGTGGTAAAAGAATTGCATCGGCCGGGAATCGAACCCGGGCCGCCCGCGTGGCAGGCGAGCATTCTACCACTGAACCACCGATGCATGGCGTAGTAGCTTAGGCACCGCTTATTCGCAGATCCTATTCATGCCGAGGAAACACGGATCTTTCTTGCTTTGTGGACATCGCGATGGAATCTGGCCTTGGTGGTAAAAGAATTGCATCGGCCGGGAATCGAACCCGGGCCGCCCGCGTGGCAGGCGAGCATTCTACCACTGAACCACCGATGCATGGCGTAGTAGCTTAGACAGCGCTTATTCGCATATATGACCCCATTCATGCCGAGGAAACACGGATCTTTCTTGCTTGGTGGACATCGCAATGGAATCTGGCCTTGGTGGTAAAAGAATTGCATCGGCCGGGAATCGGATACGGGCCGCCTGCGTGGCAGGCGAGCATTCTACCACTGAACCACCGATGCATGGCGTAGTAGCTTAGACAGCGCTTATTCGCATATATGACCCCATTCATGCCGAGGAAACACGGATCCTTCTTGCTCGGTGGACATCGCGATGGAATCTGGCCTTGGTGGTAAAAGAATTGCATCGGCCGGGAATCGAACCCGGGCCGCCCGCGTGGCAGGCGAGCATTCTACCACTGAACCACCGATGCATGGAGTAGTAGCTTAGACAGCGCTTATTCGCATATATGACCCCATTCATGCCGAGGAAACACGGATCTTTCTTGCTTGGTGGACATCGCGATGGAATCTGGCCTTGGTGGTAAAAGAATTGCATCGGCCGGGAATCGAACCCGGGCCGCCCGCGTGGCAGGCGAGCATTCTACCACTGAACCACCGATGCATGGAGTAGTAGCTTAGACAGCGCTTATTCGCATATATGACCCCATTCATGCCGAGGAAACACGGATCCTTCTTGCTTGGTGGACATCGCGATGGAATCTGGCCTTGGTGGTAAAAGAATTGCATCGGCCGGGAATCGAACCCGGGCCGCCCGCGTGGCAGGCGAGCATTCTACCACTGAACCACCGATGCATGGCGTAGTAGCTTAGACAGCGCTTATTCGCATATATGACCCCATTCATGCCGAGGAAACACGGATCTTTCTTGCTTGGTGGACATCGCGATGGAATCTGGCCTTGGTGGTAAAAGAATTGCATCGGCCGGGAATCGAACCCGGGCCGCCCGCGTGGCAGGCGAGCATTCTACCACTGAACCACCGATGCATGGCGTAGTAGCTTAGACAGCGCTTATTCGCATATATGACCCCATTCATGCCGAGGAAACACGGATCTTTCTTGCTTGGTGGACATCGCGATGGAATCTGGCCTTGGTGGTAAAAGAATTGCATCGGCCGGGAATCGAACCCGGGCCGCCCGCGTGGCAGGCGAGCATTCTACCACTGAACCACCGATGCATGGCGTAGTAGCTTAGGCACGGCTTATTCGCAGATCCTATTCATGCCGAGGAAACACGGATCTTTCTTGCTTTGTGGACATCGCGATGGAATCTGGCCTTGGTGGTAAAAGAATTGCATCGGCCGGGAATCGAACCCGGGCCGCCCGCGTGGCAGGCGAGCATTCTACCACTGAACCACCGATGCATGGCGTAGTAGCTTAGACAGCGCTTATTCGCATATATGACCCCATTCATGCCGAGGAAACACGGATCTTTCTTGCTTGGTGGACATCGCAATGGAATCTGGCCTTGGTGGTAAAAGAATTGCATCGGCCGGGAATCGGATACGGGCCGCCTGCGTGGCAGGCGAGCATTCTACCACTGAACCACCGATGCATGGCGTAGTAGCTTAGACAGCGCTTATTCGCATATATGACCCCATTCATGCCGAGGAAACACGGATCCTTCTTGCTTGGTGGACATCGCGATGGAATCTGGCCTTGGTGGTAAAAGAATTGCATCGGCCGAGAATCGAACCCGGGCCGCCCGCGTGGCGGGCGAGCATTCTACCACTGAACCACCGATGCATGGCGTAGTAGCTTAGACAGCGCTTATTCGCATATATGACCCCATTCATGCCGAGGAAACACGGACCCTTCTTGCTCGGTGGACATCGCGATGGAATCTGGCCTTGGTGGTAAAAGAATTGCATCGGCCGGGAATCGAACCCGGGCCGCCCGCGTGGCAGGCGAGCATTCTACCACTGAACCACCGATGCATGGAGTAGTAGCTTAGACAGCGCTTATTCGCATATATGACCCCATTCATGCCGAGGAAACACGGATCTTTCTTGCTTGGTGGACATCGCGATGGAATCTGGCCTTGGTGGTAAAAGAATTGCATCGGCCGGGAATCGAACCCGGGCCGCCCGCGTGGCAGGCGAGCATTCTACCACTGAACCACCGATGCATGGAGTAGTAGCTTAGACAGCGCTTATTCGCATATATGACCCCATTCATGCCGAGGAAACACGGATCCTTCTTGCTTGGTGGACATCGCGATGGAATCTGGCCTTGGTGGTAAAAGAATTGCATCGGCCGGGAATCGAACCCGGGCCGCCCGCGTGGCAGGCGAGCATTCTACCACTGAACCACCGATGCATGGCGTAGTAGCTTAGACAGCGCTTATTCGCATATATGACCCCATTCATGCCGAGGAAACACGGATCTTTCTTGCTTGGTGGACATCGCGATGGAATCTGGCCTTGGTGGTAAAAGAATTGCATCGGCCGGGAATCGAACCCGGGCCGCCCGCGTGGCAGGCGAGCATTCTACCACTGAACCACCGATGCATGGCGTAGTAGCTTAGACAGCGCTTATTCGCATATATGACCCCATTCATGCCGAGGAAACACGGATCTTTCTTGCTTGGTGGACATCGCGATGGAATCTGGCCTTGGTGGTAAAAGAATTGCATCGGCCGGGAATCGAACCCGGGCCGCCCGCGTGGCAGGCGAGCATTCTACCACTGAACCACCGATGCATGGAGTAGTAGCTTAGACAGCGCTTATTCGCATATATGACCCCATTCATGCCGAGGAAACACGGATCCTTCTTGCTTGATGGACATCGCGATGGAATCTGGCCTTGGTGGTAAAAGAATTGCATCGGCCGGGAATCGAACCCGGGCCGCCCGCGTGGCAGGCGAGCATTCTACCACTGAACCACCGATGCATGGCGTAGTAGCTTAGACAGCGCTTATTCGCATATATGACCCCATTCATGCCGAGGAAACACGGATCTTTCTTGCTTGGTGGACATCGCGATGGAATCTGGCCTTGGTGGTAAAAGAATTGCATCGGCCGGGAATCGAACCCGGGCCGCCCGCGTGGCAGGCGAGCATTCTACCACTGAACCACCGATGCATGGCGTAGTAGCTTAGACAGCGCTTATTCGCATATATGACCCCATTCATGCCGAGGAAACACGGATCTTTCTTGCTTGGTGGACATCGCGATGGAATCTGGCCTTGGTGGTAAAAGAATTGCATCGGCCGGGAATCGAACCCGGGCCGCCCGCGTGGCAGGCGAGCATTCTACCACTGAACCACCGATGCATGGCGTAGTAGCTTAGACAGCGCTTATTCGCATATATGACCCCATTCATGCCGAGGAAACACGGATCTTTCTTGCTTGGTGGACATCGCGATGGAATCTGGCCTTGGTGGTAAAAGAATTGCATCGGTCGGGAATCGAACCCGGGCCGCCCGCGTGGCAGGCGAGCATTCTACCACTGAACCACCGATGCATGGCGTAGTAGCTTAGGCACCGCTTATTCGCAGATCCTATTCATGCCGAGGAAACACGGATCTTTCTTGCTTTGTGGACATCGCGATGGAATCTGGCCTTGGTGGTAAAAGAATTGCATCGGTCGGGAATCGAACCCGGGCCGCCCGCGTGGCAGGCGAGCATTCTACCACTGAACCACCGATGCATGGAGTAGTAGCTTAGACAGCGCTTATTCGCATATATGACCCCATTCATGCCGAGGAAACACGGATCCTTCTTGCTTGGTGGACATCGCGATGGAATCTGGCCTTGGTGGTAAAAGAATTGCATCGGCCGGGAATCGAACCCGGGCCGCCCGCGTGGCAGGCGAGCATTCTACCACTGAACCACCGATGCATGGCGTAGTAGCTTAGACAGCGCTTATTCGCATATATGACCCCATTCATGCCGAGGAAACACGGATCTTTCTTGCTTGGTGGACATCGCGATGGAATCTGGCCTTGGTGGTAAAAGAATTGCATCGGCCGGGAATCGAACCCGGGCCGCCCGCGTGGCAGGCGAGCATTCTACCACTGAACCACCGATGCATGGCGTAGTAGCTTAGACAGCGCTTATTCGCATATATGACCCCATTCATGCCGAGGAAACACGGATCTTTCTTGCTTGGTGGACATCGCGATGGAATCTGGCCTTGGTGGTAAAAGAATTGCATCGGCCGGGAATCGAACCCGGGCCGCCCGCGTGGCAGGCGAGCATTCTACCACTGAACCACCGATGCATGGCGTAGTAGCTTAGACAGCGCTTATTCGCATATATGACCCCATTCATGCCGAGGAAACACGGATCTTTCTTGCTTGGTGGACATCGCGATGGAATCTGGCCTTGGTGGTAAAAGAATTGCATCGGTCGGGAATCGAACCCGGGCCGCCCGCGTGGCAGGCGAGCATTCTACCACTGAACCACCGATGCATGGCGTAGTAGCTTAGGCACCGCTTATTCGCAGATCCTATTCATGCCGAGGAAACACGGATCTTTCTTGCTTTGTGGACATCGCGATGGAATCTGGCCTTGGTGGTAAAAGAATTGCATCGGTCGGGAATCGAACCCGGGCCGCCCGCGTGGCAGGCGAGCATTCTACCACTGAACCACCGATGCATGGAGTAGTAGCTTAGACAGCGCTTATTCGCATATATGACCCCATTCATGCCGAGGAAACACGGATCCTTCTTGCTTGGTGGACATCGCGATGGAATCTGGCCTTGGTGGTAAAAGAATTGCATCGGCCGGGAATCGAACCCGGGCCGCCCGCGTGGCAGGCGAGCATTCTACCACTGAACCACCGATGCATGGCGTAGTAGCTTAGACAGCGCTTATTCGCATATATGACCCCATTCATGCCGAGGAAACACGGATCTTTCTTGCTTGGTGGACATCGCGATGGAATCTGGCCTTGGTGGTAAAAGAATTGCATCGGCCGGGAATCGAACCCGGGCCTCCCGCGTGGCAGGCGAGCATTCTACCACTGAACCACCGATGCATGGCGTAGTAGCTTAGACAGCGCTTATTCGCATATATGACCCCATTCATGCCGAGGAAACACGGATCTTTCTTGCTTGGTGGACATCGCGATGGAATCTGGCCTTGGTGGTAAAAGAATTGCATCGGCCGGGAATCGAACCCGGGCCGCCCGCGTGGCAGGCGAGCATTCTACCACTGAACCACCGATGCATGGCGTAGTAGCTTAGACAGCGCTTATTCGCATATATGACCCCATTCATGCCGAGGAAACACGGATCTTTCTTGCTTGGTGGACATCGCAATGGAATCTGGCCTTGGTGGTAAAAGAATTGCATCGGCCGGGAATCGGATACGGGCCGCCTGCGTGGCAGGCGAGCATTCTACCACTGAACCACCGATGCATGGCGTAGTAGCTTAGACAGCGCTTATTCGCATATATGACCCCATTCATGCCGAGGAAACACGGATCCTTCTTGCTTGGTGGACATCGCGATGGAATCTGGCCTTGGTGGTAAAAGAATTGCATCGGCCGGGAATCGAACCCGGGCCGCCCGCGTGGCGGGCGAGCATTCTACCACTGAACCACCGATGCATGGCGTAGTAGCTTAGACAGCGCTTATTCGCATATATGACCCCATTCATGCCGAGGAAACACGGATCCTTCTTGCTCGGTGGACATCGCGATGGAATCTGGCCTTGGTGGTAAAAGAATTGCATCGGCCGGGAATCGAACCCGGGCCGCCCGCGTGGCAGGCGAGCATTCTACCACTGAACCACCGATGCATGGAGTAGTAGCTTAGACAGCGCTTATTCGCATATATGACCCCATTCATGCCGAGGAAACACGGATCTTTCTTGCTTGGTGGACATCGCGATGGAATCTGGCCTTGGTGGTAAAAGAATTGCATCGGCCGGGAATCGAACCCGGGCCGCCCGCGTGGCAGGCGAGCATTCTACCACTGAACCACCGATGCATGGAGTAGTAGCTTAGACAGCGCTTATTCGCATATATGACCCCATTCATGCCGAGGAAACACGGATCTTTCTTGCTTGGTGGACATCGCGATGGAATCTGGCCTTGGTGGTAAAAGAATTGCATCGGCCGGGAATCGAACCCGGGCCGCCCGCGTGGCAGGCGAGCATTCTACCACTGAACCACCGATGCATGGAGTAGTAGCTTAGACAGCGCTTATTCGCATATATGACCCCATTCATGCCGAGGAAACACGGATCCTTCTTGCTTGGTGGACATCGCGATGGAATCTGGCCTTGGTGGTAAAAGAATTGCATCGGCCGGGAATCGAACCCGGGCCGCCCGCGTGGCAGGCGAGCATTCTACCACTGAACCACCGATGCATGGCGTAGTAGCTTAGACAGCGCTTATTCGCATATATGACCCCATTCATGCCGAGGAAACACGGATCCTTCTTGCTTGGTGGACATCGCGATGGAATCTGGCCTTGGTGGTAAAAGAATTGCATCGGCCGGGAATCGAACCCGGGCCGCCCGCGTGGCAGGCGAGCATTCTACCACTGAACCACCGATGCATGGCGTAGTAGCTTAGACAGCGCTTATTCGCATATATGACCCCATTCATGCCGAGGAAACACGGATCTTTCTTGCTTGGTGGACATCGCGATGGAATCTGGCCTTGGTGGTAAAAGAATTGCATCGGCCGGGAATCGAACCCGGGCCGCCCGCGTGGCAGGCGAGCATTCTACCACTGAACCACCGATGCATGGCGTAGTAGCTTAGACAGCGCTTATTCGCATATATGACCCCATTCATGCCGAGGAAACACGGATCTTTCTTGCTTGGTGGACATCGCGATGGAATCTGGCCTTGGTGGTAAAAGAATTGCATCGGCCGGGAATCGAACCCGGGCCGCCCGCGTGGCAGGCGAGCATTCTACCACTGAACCACCGATGCATGGAGTAGTAGCTTAGACAGCGCTTATTCGCATATATGACCCCATTCATGCCGAGGAAACACGGATCCTTCTTGCTTGATGGACATCGCGATGGAATCTGGCCTTGGTGGTAAAAGAATTGCATCGGCCGGGAATCGAACCCGGGCCGCCCGCGTGGCAGGCGAGCATTCTACCACTGAACCACCGATGCATGGCGTAGTAGCTTAGACAGCGCTTATTCGCATATATGACCCCATTCATGCCGAGGAAACACGGATCTTTCTTGCTTGGTGGACATCGCGATGGAATCTGGCCTTGGTGGTAAAAGAATTGCATCGGCCGGGAATCGAACCCGGGCCGCCCGCGTGGCAGGCGAGCATTCTACCACTGAACCACCGATGCATGGCGTAGTAGCTTAGACAGCGCTTATTCGCATATATGACCCCATTCATGCCGAGGAAACACGGATCTTTCTTGCTTGGTGGACATCGCGATGGAATCTGGCCTTGGTGGTAAAAGAATTGCATCGGCCGGGAATCGAACCCGGGCCGCCCGCGTGGCAGGCGAGCATTCTACCACTGAACCACCGATGCATGGCGTAGTAGCTTAGACAGCGCTTATTCGCATATATGACCCCATTCATGCCGAGGAAACACGGATCTTTCTTGCTTGGTGGACATCGCGATGGAATCTGGCCTTGGTGGTAAAAGAATTGCATCGGTCGGGAATCGAACCCGGGCCGCCCGCGTGGCAGGCGAGCATTCTACCACTGAACCACCGATGCATGGCGTAGTAGCTTAGGCACCGCTTATTCGCAGATCCTATTCATGCCGAGGAAACACGGATCTTTCTTGCTTTGTGGACATCGCGATGGAATCTGGCCTTGGTGGTAAAAGAATTGCATCGGTCGGGAATCGAACCCGGGCCGCCCGCGTGGCAGGCGAGCATTCTACCACTGAACCACCGATGCATGGAGTAGTAGCTTAGACAGCGCTTATTCGCATATATGACCCCATTCATGCCGAGGAAACACGGATCCTTCTTGCTTGGTGGACATCGCGATGGAATCTGGCCTTGGTGGTAAAAGAATTGCATCGGCCGGGAATCGAACCCGGGCCGCCCGCGTGGCAGGCGAGCATTCTACCACTGAACCACCGATGCATGGCGTAGTAGCTTAGACAGCGCTTATTCGCATATATGACCCCATTCATGCCGAGGAAACACGGATCTTTCTTGCTTGGTGGACATCGCGATGGAATCTGGCCTTGGTGGTAAAAGAATTGCATCGGCCGGGAATCGAACCCGGGCCGCCCGCGTGGCAGGCGAGCATTCTACCACTGAACCACCGATGCATGGCGTAGTAGCTTAGACAGCGCTTATTCGCATATATGACCCCATTCATGCCGAGGAAACACGGATCTTTCTTGCTTGGTGGACATCGCGATGGAATCTGGCCTTGGTGGTAAAAGAATTGCATCGGCCGGGAATCGAACCCGGGCCGCCCGCGTGGCAGGCGAGCATTCTACCACTGAACCACCGATGCATGGCGTAGTAGCTTAGACAGCGCTTATTCGCATATATGACCCCATTCATGCCGAGGAAACACGGATCTTTCTTGCTTGGTGGACATCGCGATGGAATCTGGCCTTGGTGGTAAAAGAATTGCATCGGTCGGGAATCGAACCCGGGCCGCCCGCGTGGCAGGCGAGCATTCTACCACTGAACCACCGATGCATGGCGTAGTAGCTTAGGCACCGCTTATTCGCAGATCCTATTCATGCCGAGGAAACACGGATCTTTCTTGCTTTGTGGACATCGCGATGGAATCTGGCCTTGGTGGTAAAAGAATTGCATCGGTCGGGAATCGAACCCGGGCCGCCCGCGTGGCAGGCGAGCATTCTACCACTGAACCACCGATGCATGGAGTAGTAGCTTAGACAGCGCTTATTCGCATATATGACCCCATTCATGCCGAGGAAACACGGATCCTTCTTGCTTGGTGGACATCGCGATGGAATCTGGCCTTGGTGGTAAAAGAATTGCATCGGCCGGGAATCGAACCCGGGCCGCCCGCGTGGCAGGCGAGCATTCTACCACTGAACCACCGATGCATGGCGTAGTAGCTTAGACAGCGCTTATTCGCATATATGACCCCATTCATGCCGAGGAAACACGGATCTTTCTTGCTTGGTGGACATCGCGATGGAATCTGGCCTTGGTGGTAAAAGAATTGCATCGGCCGGGAATCGAACCCGGGCCTCCCGCGTGGCAGGCGAGCATTCTACCACTGAACCACCGATGCATGGCGTAGTAGCTTAGACAGCGCTTATTCGCATATATGACCCCATTCATGCCGAGGAAACACGGATCTTTCTTGCTTGGTGGACATCGCGATGGAATCTGGCCTTGGTGGTAAAAGAATTGCATCGGCCGGGAATCGAACCCGGGCCGCCCGCGTGGCAGGCGAGCATTCTACCACTGAACCACCGATGCATGGCGTAGTAGCTTAGACAGCGCTTATTCGCATATATGACCCCATTCATGCCGAGGAAACACGGATCTTTCTTGCTTGGTGGACATCGCAATGGAATCTGGCCTTGGTGGTAAAAGAATTGCATCGGCCGGGAATCGGATACGGGCCGCCTGCGTGGCAGGCGAGCATTCTACCACTGAACCACCGATGCATGGCGTAGTAGCTTAGACAGCGCTTATTCGCATATATGACCCCATTCATGCCGAGGAAACACGGATCCTTCTTGCTTGGTGGACATCGCGATGGAATCTGGCCTTGGTGGTAAAAGAATTGCATCGGCCGGGAATCGAACCCGGGCCGCCCGCGTGGCGGGCGAGCATTCTACCACTGAACCACCGATGCGTGGCGTAGTAGCTTAGACAGCGCTTATTCGCATATATGACCCCATTCATGCCGAGGAAACACGGATCCTTCTTGCTCGGTGGACATCGCGATGGAATCTGGCCTTGGTGGTAAAAGAATTGCATCGGCCGGGAATCGAACCCGGGCCGCCCGCGTGGCAGGCGAGCATTCTACCACTGAACCACCGATGCATGGAGTAGTAGCTTAGACAGCGCTTATTCGCATATATGACCCCATTCATGCCGAGGAAACACGGATCTTTCTTGCTTGGTGGACATCGCGATGGAATCTGGCCTTGGTGGTAAAAGAATTGCATCGGCCGGGAATCGAACCCGGGCCGCCCGCGTGGCAGGCGAGCATTCTACCACTGAACCACCGATGCATGGAGTAGTAGCTTAGACAGCGCTTATTCGCATATATGACCCCATTCATGCCGAGGAAACACGGATCCTTCTTGCTTGGTGGACATCGCGATGGAATCTGGCCTTGGTGGTAAAAGAATTGCATCGGCCGGGAATCGAACCCGGGCCGCCCGCGTGGCAGGCGAGCATTCTACCACTGAACCACCGATGCATGGCGTAGTAGCTTAGACAGCGCTTATTCGCATATATGACCCCATTCATGCCGAGGAAACACGGATCTTTCTTGCTTGGTGGACATCGCGATGGAATCTGGCCTTGGTGGTAAAAGAATTGCATCGGCCGGGAATCGAACCCGGGCCGCCCGCGTGGCAGGCGAGCATTCTACCACTGAACCACCGATGCATGGCGTAGTAGCTTAGACAGCGCTTATTCGCATATATGACCCCATTCATGCCGAGGAAACACGGATCTTTCTTGCTTGGTGGACATCGCGATGGAATCTGGCCTTGGTGGTAAAAGAATTGCATCGGCCGGGAATCGAACCCGGGCCGCCCGCGTGGCAGGCGAGCATTCTACCACTGAACCACCGATGCATGGCGTAGTAGCTTAGACAGCGCTTATTCGCATATATGACCCCATTCATGCCGAGGAAACACGGATTTTTCTTGCTTGGTGGACATCGCGATGGAATCTGGCCTTGGTGGTAAAAGAATTGCATCGGCCGGGAATCGAACCCGGGCCGCCCGCGTGGCAGGCGAGCATTCTACCACTGAACCACCGATGCATGGCGTAGTAGCTTAGACAGCGCTTATTCGCATATATGACCCCATTCATGCCGAGGAAACACGGATCTTTCTTGCTTGGTGGACATCGCGATGGAATCTGGCCTTGGTGGTAAAAGAATTGCATCGGTCGGGAATCGAACCCGGGCCGCCCGCGTGGCAGGCGAGCATTCTACCACTGAACCACCGATGCATGGCGTAGTAGCTTAGGCACCGCTTATTCGCAGATCCTATTCATGCCGAGGAAACACGGATCTTTCTTGCTTTGTGGACATCGCGATGGAATCTGGCCTTGGTGGTAAAAGAATTGCATCGGTCGGGAATCGAACCCGGGCCGCCCGCGTGGCAGGCGAGCATTCTACCACTGAACCACCGATGCATGGAGTAGTAGCTTAGACAGCGCTTATTCGCATATATGACCCCATTCATGCCGAGGAAACACGGATCCTTCTTGCTTGGTGGACATCGCGATGGAATCTGGCCTTGGTGGTAAAAGAATTGCATCGGCCGGGAATCGAACCCGGGCCGCCCGCGTGGCAGGCGAGCATTCTACCACTGAACCACCGATGCATGGCGTAGTAGCTTAGACAGCGCTTATTCGCATATATGACCCCATTCATGCCGAGGAAACACGGATCTTTCTTGCTTGGTGGACATCGCGATGGAATCTGGCCTTGGTGGTAAAAGAATTGCATCGGCCGGGAATCGAACCCGGGCCGCCCGCGTGGCAGGCTAGCATTCTACCACTGAACCACCGATGCATGGCGTAGTAGCTTAGACAGCGCTTATTCGCATATATGACCCCATTCATGCCGAGGAAACACGGATCTTTCTTGCTTGGTGGACATCGCGATGGAATCTGGCCTTGGTGGTAAAAGAATTGCATCGGCCGGGAATCGAACCCGGGCCGCCCGCGTGGCAGGCGAGCATTCTACCACTGAACCACCGATGCATGGCGTAGTAGCTTAGACAGCGCTTATTCGCATATATGACCCCATTCATGCCGAGGAAACACGGATCTTTCTTGCTTGGTGGACATCGCGATGGAATCTGGCCTTGGTGGTAAAAGAATTGCATCGGCCGGGAATCGAACCCGGGCCGCCCGTGTGGCAGGCGAGCATTCTACCACTGAACCACCGATGCATGGCGTAGTAGCTTAGACAGCGCTTATTCGCATATATGACCCCATTCATGCCGAGGAAACACGGATCTTTCTTGCTTGGTGGACATCGCGATGGAATCTGGCCTTGGTGGTAAAAGAATTGCATCGGTCGGGAATCGAACCCGGGCCGCCCGCGTGGCAGGCGAGCATTCTACCACTGAACCACCGATGCATGGCGTAGTAGCTTAGGCACCGCTTATTCGCAGATCCTATTCATGCCGAGGAAACACGGATCTTTCTTGCTTTGTGGACATCGCGATGGAATCTGGCCTTGGTGGTAAAAGAATTGCATCGGCCGGGAATCGAACCCGGGCCGCCCGCGTGGCAGGCGAGCATTCTACCACTGAACCACCGATGCATGGCGTAGTAGCTTAGACAGCGCTTATTCGCATATATGACCCCATTCATGCCGAGGAAACACGGATCTTTCTTGCTTGGTGGACATCGCAATGGAATCTGGCCTTGGTGGTAAAAGAATTGCATCGGCCGGGAATCGGATACGGGCCGCCTGCGTGGCAGGCGAGCATTCTACCACTGAACCACCGATGCATGGCGTAGTAGCTTAGACAGCGCTTATTCGCATATATGACCCCATTCATGCCGAGGAAACACGGATCCTTCTTGCTTGGTGGACATCGCGATGGAATCTGGCCTTGGTGGTAAAAGAATTGCATCGGCCGGGAATCGAACCCGGGCCGCCCGCGTGGCAGGCGAGCATTCTACCACTGAACCACCGATGCATGGCGTAGTAGCTTAGACAGCGCTTATTCGCATATATGACCCCATTCATGCCGAGTAAACACGGATCCTTCTTGCTTGGTGGACATCGCGATGGAATCTGGCCTTGGTGGTAAAAGAATTGCATCGGCCGGGAATCGAACCCGGGCCGCCCGCGTGGCAGGCGAGCATTCTACCACTGAACCACCGATGCATGGCGTAGTAGCTTAGACAGCGCTTATTCGCATATATGACCCCATTCATGCCGAGTAAACACGGATCCTTCTTGCTTGGTGGACATCGCGATGGAATCTGGCCTTGGTGGTAAAAGAATTGCATCGGCCGGGAATCGAACCCGGGCCGCCCGCGTGGCAGGCGAGCATTCTACCACTGAACCACCGATGCATGGAGTAGTAGCTTAGACAGCGCTTATTCGCATATATGACCCCATTCATGCCGAGGAAACACGGATCTTTCTTGCTTGGTGGACATCGCGATGGAATCTGGCCTTGGTGGTAAAAGAATTGCATCGGCCGGGAATCGAACCCGGGCCGCCCGCGTGGCAGGCGAGCATTCTACCACTGAACCACCGATGCATGGAGTAGTAGCTTAGACAGCGCTTATTCGCATATATGACCCCATTCATGCCGAGGAAACACGGATCCTTCTTGCTTGGTGGACATCGCGATGGAATCTGGCCTTGGTGGTAAAAGAATTGCATCGGCCGGGAATCGAACCCGGGCCGCCCGCGTGGCAGGCGAGCATTCTACCACTGAACCACCGATGCATGGCGTAGTAGCTTAGACAGCGCTTATTCGCATATATGACCCCATTCATGCCGAGGAAACACGGATCTTTCTTGCTTGGTGGACATCGCGATGGAATCTGGCCTTGGTGGTAAAAGAATTGCATCGGCCGGGAATCGAACCCGGGCCGCCCGCGTGGCAGGCGAGCATTCTACCACTGAACCACCGATGCATGGCGTAGTAGCTTAGACAGCGCTTATTCGCATATATGACCCCATTCATGCCGAGGAAACACGGATCTTTCTTGCTTGGTGGACATCGCGATGGAATCTGGCCTTGGTGGTAAAAGAATTGCATCGGCCGGGAATCGAACCCGGGCCGCCCGCGTGGCAGGCGAGCATTCTACCACTGAACCACCGATGCATGGCGTAGTAGCTTAGACAGCGCTTATTCGCATATATGACCCCATTCATGCCGAGGAAACACGGATTTTTCTTGCTTGGTGGACATCGCGATGGAATCTGGCCTTGGTGGTAAAAGAATTGCATCGGCCGGGAATCGAACCCGGGCCGCCCGCGTGGCAGGCGAGCATTCTACCACTGAACCACCGATGCATGGCGTAGTAGCTTAGACAGCGCTTATTCGCATATATGACCCCATTCATGCCGAGGAAACACGGATCTTTCTTGCTTGGTGGACATCGCGATGGAATCTGGCCTTGGTGGTAAAAGAATTGCATCGGTCGGGAATCGAACCCGGGCCGCCCGCGTGGCAGGCGAGCATTCTACCACTGAACCACCGATGCATGGCGTAGTAGCTTAGGCACCGCTTATTCGCAGATCCTATTCATGCCGAGGAAACACGGATCTTTCTTGCTTTGTGGACATCGCGATGGAATCTGGCCTTGGTGGTAAAAGAATTGCATCGGTCGGGAATCGAACCCGGGCCGCCCGCGTGGCAGGCGAGCATTCTACCACTGAACCACCGATGCATGGAGTAGTAGCTTAGACAGCGCTTATTCGCATATATGACCCCATTCATGCCGAGGAAACACGGATCCTTCTTGCTTGGTGGACATCGCGATGGAATCTGGCCTTGGTGGTAAAAGAATTGCATCGGCCGGGAATCGAACCCGGGCCGCCCGCGTGGCAGGCGAGCATTCTACCACTGAACCACCGATGCATGGCGTAGTAGCTTAGACAGCGCTTATTCGCATATATGACCCCATTCATGCCGAGGAAACACGGATCTTTCTTGCTTGGTGGACATCGCGATGGAATCTGGCCTTGGTGGTAAAAGAATTGCATCGGCCGGGAATCGAACCCGGGCCGCCCGCGTGGCAGGCGAGCATTCTACCACTGAACCACCGATGCATGGCGTAGTAGCTTAGACAGCGCTTATTCGCATATATGACCCCATTCATGCCGAGGAAACACGGATCTTTCTTGCTTGGTGGACATCGCGATGGAATCTGGCCTTGGTGGTAAAAGAATTGCATCGGCCGGGAATCGAACCCGGGCCGCCCGCGTGGCAGGCGAGCATTCTACCACTGAACCACCGATGCATGGCGTAGTAGCTTAGGCACCGCTTATTCGCAGATCCTATTCATGCCGAGGAAACACGGATCTTTCTTGCTTTGTGGACATCGCGATGGAATCTGGCCTTGGTGGTAAAAGAATTGCATCGGCCGGGAATCGAACCCGGGCCGCCCGCGTGGCAGGCGAGCATTCTACCACTGAACCACCGATGCATGGCGTAGTAGCTTAGACAGCGCTTATTCGCATATATGACCCCATTCATGCCGAGGAAACACGGATCTTTCTTGCTTGGTGGACATCGCGATGGAATCTGGCCTTGTTGGTAAAAGAATTGCATCGGCCGGGAATCGAACCCGGGCCGCCCGCGTGGCAGGCGAGCATTCTACCACTGAACCACCGATGCATGGCGTAGTACCTTAGACAGCGCTTATTCGCATATATGACCCCATTCATGCCGAGGAAACACGGATCTTTCTTGCTTGGTGGACATCGCAATGGAATCTGGCCTTGGTGGTAAAAGAATTGCATCGGCCGGGAATCGAACCCGGGCCGCCCGCGTGGCAGGCGAGCATTCTACCACTGAACCACCGATGCATGGCGTAGTAGCTTAAACAGCGCTTATTCGCATATATGACCCCATTCATGCCGAGGAAACACGGATCTTTCTTGCTTGGTGGACATCGCGATGGAATCTGGCCTTGGTGGTAAAAGAATTGCATCGGCCGGGAATCGAACCCGGGCCGCCCGCGTGGCAGGCGAGCATTCTACCACTGAACCACCGATGCATGGAGTAGTAGCTTAGACAGCGCTTATTCGCATATATGACCCCATTCATGCCGAGGAAACACGGATCTTTCTTGCTTGGTGGACATCGCAATGGAATCTGGCCTTGGTGGTAAAAGAATTGCATCGGCCGGGAATCGAACCCGGGCCGCCCGCGTGGCAGGCGAGCATTCTACCACTGAACCACCGATGCATGGCGTAGTAGCTTAGACAGCGCTTATTCGCATATATGACCCCATTCATGCCGAGGAAACACGGATCCTTCTTGCTTGGTGGACATCGCGATGGAATCTGGCCTTGGTGGTAAAAGAATTGCATCGGCCGGGAATCGAACCCGGGCCGCCCGCGTGGCAGGCGAGCATTCTACCACTGAACCACCGATGCATGGAGTAGTAGCTTAGACAGCGCTTATTCGCATATATGACCCCATTCATGCCGAGGAAACACGGATCTTTCTTGCTTGGTGGACATCGCAATGGAATCTGGCCTTGGTGGTAAAAGAATTGCATCGGCCGGGAATCGGATACGGGCCGCCCGCGTGGCAGGCGAGCATTCTACCACTGAACCACCGATGCATGGCGTAGTAGCTTAGACAGCGCTTATTCGCATATATGACCCCATTCATGCCGAGGAAACACGGATCCTTCTTGCTTGGTGGACATCGCGATGGAATCTGGCCTTGGTGGTAAAAGAATTGCATCGGCCGGGAATCGAACCCGGGCCGCCCGCGTGGCAGGCGAGCATTCTACCACTGAACCACCGATGCATGGAGTAGTAGCTTAGACAGCGCTTATTCGCATATATGACCCCATTCATGCCAAGGAAACACGGATCTTTCTTGCTTGGTGGACATCGCAATGGAATCTGGCCTTGGTGGTAAAAGAATTGCATCGGCCGGGAATCGGATACGGGCCGCCTGCGTGGCAGGCGAGCATCCTACCACTGAACCACCGATGCATGGCGTAGTAGCTTAGACAGCGCTTATTCGCATATATGACCCCATTCATGCCGAGGAAACACGGATCCTTCTTGCTTGGTGGACATCGCGATGGAATCTGGCCTTGGTGGTAAAAGAATTGCATCGGCCGGGAATCGAACCCGGGCCGCCCGCGTGGCAGGCGAGCATTCTACCACTGAACCACCGATGCATGGCGTAGTAGCTTAGACAGCGCTTATTCGCATATATGACCCCATTCATGCCGAGGAAACACGGATCCTTCTTGCTTGGTGGACATCGCGATGGAATCTGGCCTTGGTGGTAAAAGAATTGCATCGGCCGGGAATCGAACCCGGGCCGCCCGCGTGGCAGGCGAGCATTCTACCACTGAACCACCGATGCATGGCGTAGTAGCTTAGACAGCGCTTATTCGCATATATGACCCCATTCATGCCGAGGAAACACGGATCTTTCTTGCTTGGTGGACATCGCGATGGAATCTGGCCTTGGTGGTAAAAGAATTGCATCGGCCGGGAATCGAACCCGGGCCGCCCGCGTGGCAGGCGAGCATTCTACCACTGAACCACCGATGCATGGCGTAGTAGCTTAGACAGCGCTTATTCGCATATATGACCCCATTCATGCCGAGGAAACACGGATCTTTCTTGCTTGGTGGACATCGCGATGGAATCTGGCCTTGGTGGTAAAAGAATTGCATCGGCCGGGAATCGAACCCGGGCCGCCCGCGTGGCAGGCGAGCATTCTACCACTGAACCACCGATGCATGGCGTAGTAGCTTAGGCACCGCTTATTCGCAGATCCTATTCATGCCGAGGAAACACGGATCTTTCTTGCTTTGTGGACATCGCGATGGAATCTGGCCTTGGTGGTAAAAGAATTGCATCGGCCGGGAATCGAACCCGGGCCGCCCGCGTGGCAGGCGAGCATTCTACCACTGAACCACCGATGCATGGCGTAGTAGCTTAGACAGCGCTTATTCGCATATATGACCCCATTCATGCCGAGGAAACACGGATCTTTCTTGCTTGGTGGACATCGCGATGGAATCTGGCCTTGTTGGTAAAAGAATTGCATCGGCCGGGAATCGAACCCGGGCCGCCCGCGTGGCAGGCGAGCATTCTACCACTGAACCACCGATGCATGGCGTAGTACCTTAGACAGCGCTTATTCGCATATATGACCCCATTCATGCCGAGGAAACACGGATCTTTCTTGCTTGGTGGACATCGCAATGGAATCTGGCCTTGGTGGTAAAAGAATTGCATCGGCCGGGAATCGAACCCGGGCCGCCCGCGTGGCAGGCGAGCATTCTACCACTGAACCACCGATGCATGGCGTAGTAGCTTAAACAGCGCTTATTCGCATATATGACCCCATTCATGCCGAGGAAACACGGATCTTTCTTGCTTGGTGGACATCGCGATGGAATCTGGCCTTGGTGGTAAAAGAATTGCATCGGCCGGGAATCGAACCCGGGCCGCCCGCGTGGCAGGCGAGCATTCTACCACTGAACCACCGATGCATGGAGTAGTAGCTTAGACAGCGCTTATTCGCATATATGACCCCATTCATGCCGAGGAAACACGGATCTTTCTTGCTTGGTGGACATCGCAATGGAATCTGGCCTTGGTGGTAAAAGAATTGCATCGGCCGGGAATCGAACCCGGGCCGCCCGCGTGGCAGGCGAGCATTCTACCACTGAACCACCGATGCATGGAGTAGTAGCTTAGGCACCGCTTATTCGCAGATCCTATTCATGCCGAGGAAACACGGATCTTTCTTGCTTTGTGGACATCGCAATGGAATCTGGCCTTGGTGGTAAAAGAATTGCATCGGCCGGGAATCGAACCCGGGCCGCCCGCGTGGCAGGCGAGCATTCTACCACTGAACCACCGATGCATGGCGTAGTAGCTTAGACAGCGCTTATTCGCATATATGACCCCATTCATGCCGAGGAAACACGGATCCTTCTTGCTTGGTGGACATCGCGATGGAATCTGGCCTTGGTGGTAAAAGAATTGCATCGGCCGGGAATCGAACCCGGGCCGCCCGCGTGGCAGGCGAGCATTCTACCACTGAACCACCGATGCATGGAGTAGTAGCTTAGGCACCGCTTATTCGCAGATCCTATTCATGCCGAGGAAACACGGATCTTTCTTGCTTTGTGGACATCGCGATGGAATCTGGCCTTGGTGGTAAAAGAATTGCATCGGCCGGGAATCGAACCCGGGCCGCCCGCGTGGCAGGCGAGCATTCTACCACTGAACCACCGATGCATGGCGTAGTAGCTTAGACAGCGCTTATTCGCATATATGACCCCATTCATGCCGAGGAAACACGGATCTTTCTTGCTTGGTGGACATCGCGATGGAATCTGGCCTTGTTGGTAAAAGAATTGCATCGGCCGGGAATCGAACCCGGGCCGCCCGCGTGGCAGGCGAGCATTCTACCACTGAACCACCGATGCATGGCGTAGTAGCTTAGACAGCGCTTATTCGCATATATGACCCCATTCATGCCGAGGAAACACGGATCTTTCTTGCTTGGTGGACATCGCGATGGAATCTGGCCTTGTTGGTAAAAGAATTGCATCGGCCGGGAATCGAACCCGGGCCGCCCGCGTGGCAGGCGAGCATTCTACCACTGAACCACCGATGCATGGCGTAGTAGCTTAGACAGCGCTTATTCGCATATATGACCCCATTCATGCCGAGGAAACACGGATCTTTCTTGCTTGGTGGACATCGCAATGGAATCTGGCCTTGGTGGTAAAAGAATTGCATCGGCCGGGAATCGAACCCGGGCCGCCCGCGTGGCAGGCGAGCATTCTACCACTGAACCACCGATGCATGGAGTAGTAGCTTAGACAGCGCTTATTCGCATATATGACCCCATTCATGCCGAGGAAACACGGATCTTTCTTGCTTGGTGGACATCGCAATGGAATCTGGCCTTGGTGGTAAAAGAATTGCATCGGCCGGGAATCGAACCCGGGCCGCCCGCGTGGCAGGCGAGCATTCTACCACTGAACCACCGATGCATGGCGTAGTAGCTTAGACAGCGCTTATTCGCATATATGACCCCATTCATGCCGAGGAAACACGGATCCTTCTTGCTTGGTGGACATCGCGATGGAATCTGGCCTTGGTGGTAAAAGAATTGCATCGGCCGGGAATCGAACCCGGGCCGCCCGCGTGGCAGGCGAGCATTCTACCACTGAACCACCGATGCATGGAGTAGTAGCTTAGGCACCGCTTATTCGCAGATCCTATTCATGCCGAGGAAACACGGATCTTTCTTGCTTTGTGGACATCGCGATGGAATCTGGCCTTGGTGGTAAAAGAATTGCATCGGCCGGGAATCGAACCCGGGCCGCCCGCGTGGCAGGCGAGCATTCTACCACTGAACCACCGATGCATGGCGTAGTAGCTTAGACAGCGCTTATTCGCATATATGACCCCATTCATGCCGAGGAAACACGGATCTTTCTTGCTTGGTGGACATCGCGATGGAATCTGGCCTTGTTGGTAAAAGAATTGCATCGGCCGGGAATCGAACCCGGGCCGCCCGCGTGGCAGGCGAGCATTCTACCACTGAACCACCGATGCATGGCGTAGTAGCTTAGACAGCGCTTATTCGCATATATGACCCCATTCATGCCGAGGAAACACGGATCTTTCTTGCTTGGTGGACATCGCAATGGAATCTGGCCTTGGTGGTAAAAGAATTGCATCGGCCGGGAATCGAACCCGGGCCGCCCGCGTGGCAGGCGAGCATTCTACCACTGAACCACCGATGCATGGCGTAGTAGCTTAGACAGCGCTTATTCGCATATATGACCCCATTCATGCCGAGGAAACACGGATCCTTCTTGCTTGGTGGACATCGCGATGGAATCTGGCCTTGGTGGTAAAAGAATTGCATCGGCCGGGAATCGAACCCGGGCCGCCCGCGTGGCAGGCGAGCATTCTACCACTGAACCACCGATGCATGGAGTAGTAGCTTAGGCACCGCTTATTCGCAGATCCTATTCATGCCGAGGAAACACGGATCTTTCTTGCTTTGTGGACATCGCGATGGAATCTGGCCTTGGTGGTAAAAGAATTGCATCGGCCGGGAATCGAACCCGGGCCGCCCGCGTGGCAGGCGAGCATTCTACCACTGAACCACCGATGCATGGCGTAGTAGCTTAGACAGCGCTTATTCGCATATATGACCCCATTCATGCCGAGGAAACACGGATCTTTCTTGCTTGGTGGACATCGCGATGGAATCTGGCCTTGTTGGTAAAAGAATTGCATCGGCCGGGAATCGAACCCGGGCCGCCCGCGTGGCAGGCGAGCATTCTACCACTGAACCACCGATGCATGGCGTAGTAGCTTAGACAGCGCTTATTCGCATATATGACCCCATTCATGCCGAGGAAACACGGATCTTTCTTGCTTGGTGGACATCGCAATGGAATCTGGCCTTGGTGGTAAAAGAATTGCATCGGCCGGGAATCGAACCCGGGCCGCCCGCGTGGCAGGCGAGCATTCTACCACTGAACCACCGATGCATGGCGTAGTAGCTTAAACAGCGCTTATTCGCATATATGACCCCATTCATGCCGAGGAAACACGGATCTTTCTTGCTTGGTGGACATCGCGATGGAATCTGGCCTTGGTGGTAAAAGAATTGCATCGGCCGGGAATCGAACCCGGGCCGCCCGCGTGGCAGGCGAGCATTCTACCACTGAACCACCGATGCATGGAGTAGTAGCTTAGACAGCGCTTATTCGCATATATGACCCCATTCATGCCGAGGAAACACGGATCTTTCTTGCTTGGTGGACATCGCAATGGAATCTGGCCTTGGTGGTAAAAGAATTGCATCGGCCGGGAATCGAACCCGGGCCGCCCGCGTGGCAGGCGAGCATTCTACCACTGAACCACCGATGCATGGCGTAGTAGCTTAGACAGCGCTTATTCGCATATATGACCCCATTCATGCCGAGGAAACACGGATCCTTCTTGCTTGGTGGACATCGCGATGGAATCTGGCCTTGGTGGTAAAAGAATTGCATCGGCCGGGAATCGAACCCGGGCCGCCCGCGTGGCAGGCGAGCATTCTACCACTGAACCACCGATGCATGGAGTAGTAGCTTAGACAGCGCTTATTCGCATATATGACCCCATTCATGCCGAGGAAACACGGATCTTTCTTGCTTGGTGGACATCGCAATGGAATCTGGCCTTGGTGGTAAAAGAATTGCATCGGCCGGGAATCGGATACGGGCCGCCCGCGTGGCAGGCGAGCATTCTACCACTGAACCACCGATGCATGGCGTAGTAGCTTAGACAGCGCTTATTCGCATATATGACCCCATTCATGCCGAGGAAACACGGATCCTTCTTGCTTGGTGGACATCGCGATGGAATCTGGCCTTGGTGGTAAAAGAATTGCATCGGCCGGGAATCGAACCCGGGCCGCCCGCGTGGCAGGCGAGCATTCTACCACTGAACCACCGATGCATGGAGTAGTAGCTTAGACAGCGCTTATTCGCATATATGACCCCATTCATGCCAAGGAAACACGGATCTTTCTTGCTTGGTGGACATCGCAATGGAATCTGGCCTTGGTGGTAAAAGAATTGCATCGGCCGGGAATCGGATACGGGCCGCCTGCGTGGCAGGCGAGCATCCTACCACTGAACCACCGATGCATGGCGTAGTAGCTTAGACAGCGCTTATTCGCATATATGACCCCATTCATGCCGAGGAAACACGGATCCTTCTTGCTTGGTGGACATCGCGATGGAATCTGGCCTTGGTGGTAAAAGAATTGCATCGGCCGGGAATCGAACCCGGGCCGCCCGCGTGGCAGGCGAGCATTCTACCACTGAACCACCGATGCATGGCGTAGTAGCTTAGACAGCGCTTATTCGCATATATGACCCCATTCATGCCGAGGAAACACGGATCCTTCTTGCTTGGTGGACATCGCGATGGAATCTGGCCTTGGTGGTAAAAGAATTGCATCGGCCGGGAATCGAACCCGGGCCGCCCGCGTGGCAGGCGAGCATTCTACCACTGAACCACCGATGCATGGAGTAGTAGCTTAGACAGCGCTTATTCGCATATATGACCCCATTCATGCCGAGGAAACACGGATCTTTCTTGCTTGGTGGACATCGCAATGGAATCTGGCCTTGGTGGTAAAAGAATTGCATCGGCCGGGAATCGAACCCGGGCCGCCCGCGTGGCAGGCGAGCATTCTACCACTGAACCACCGATGCATGGCGTAGTAGCTTAGACAGCGCTTATTCGCATATATGACCCCATTCATGCCGAGGAAACACGGATCCTTCTTGCTTGGTGGACATCGCGATGGAATCTGGCCTTGGTGGTAAAAGAATTGCATCGGCCGGGAATCGAACCCGGGCCGCCCGCGTGGCAGGCGAGCATTCTACCACTGAACCACCGATGCATGGAGTAGTAGCTTAGACAGCGCTTATTCGCATATATGACCCCATTCATGCCGAGGAAACACGGATCTTTCTTGCTTGGTGGACATCGCAATGGAATCTGGCCTTGGTGGTAAAAGAATTGCATCGGCCGGGAATCGGATACGGGCCGCCCGCGTGGCAGGCGAGCATTCTACCACTGGACCACCGATGCATGGCGTAGTAGCTTAGACAGCGCTTATTCGCATA